>JARFNW010116625.1:0-12622 GCA_031763155.1 Dirona albolineata
CTTGGGCAAGAAACTTTACTCCAATTGCCTCACTCGACCCAGGTGTAAAAATGGGTACCAGCTTATAGCTGGGGAAGCAATCAGCGATAGACCAGCGTCCTATCCGCTTCACGCTACGGAAACCGGGATAAGCACCGCCTCAAGGCTCGAAAGGACTTTACTTTTTTTTAACACATGATGATACATCGAAATTACTGATATAATATATCCACTCATGCGTTCATACACACACATAACACGCAAGTAATTCGTGTAATATTCACAACCTCAGAAGAAAAGAAAAAAATCTGAATTTTTTTTTATATAAGTAAAACACAATGGGCTGAAAATTTATTATAGTATAGCTCATCATAAAAATGAACTAAGGTATCTTTGTGTAAGTTTTCTTATGGATAAGGCGCCCATTTCTTTCACTTGCTTGTATCTGGTGGTATAGTGGATGGGAGTCGTCTTTCATTATCCTATTCAATTTTATGTTACATATTTTTTTGTATAATAGACAAGATGCAATCAAAAGATTCATAATGTGTGCTGTTCAACATTTTGCTAGCGCTCTTCAGACATCTATCTATTAGTTTTATTTTTATCATACTCTCTGTTGTTACCGCCACACACCGCTAAGCAACAACTTAAAACACAGATTATGCATGGATTATAGAATAGAGATAATAGTTTGGTCATGGAGCGGTGGCAAGAGGGAGAACAGAACAAAGCATAAACGAAGTGAGAGTGAGTATTGCTTGATGAAAACCCGAGGACGCCTAAATACGCCGTGCGTGGTCACTACACCAGCCGTCCGAAGAGGACCGCTACCATAACGCCAGCTAGTTGGTCACTACACCAGCCGTCCGAGGAGGACCGCTACCATAACGCCAGCTAGTTGGTCACTACACCAGCCGTCCGAGGAGGACCGCTGCCACCACGCCAGCTAGTTGGTCACTAACTGCATGCAGATCCAGACCACCCAGAAACAATCTCCAAGTCTAAGTTTGTTTGTTTATTTATCGATTCCCCTTAATACCGCAAAAAAGCAGTGTAGAGGCCAGTCATATGTCAAGCTCTGAAGGGTGCAAATGAGAAATGGAAGTAAATCCAAATGTCAATGAGAACTTACACCACTAATCACTTAACACATGGCTAGAAAGGCTGCATCAGGAATCTAAGTCAAAGCCAATTGCCAATTAGTCCCACACCAGTCCATAAAGTCGAGCGGGTGAAACGCCATTTTTATCCTCATAAGCTACAGATTTCTCATGAACTTGAACCCAATGATCATCCAACTCGTGTTCATTTTACCAAGCTTAATAAATGTGATCAGATCGAGGCCATTGTTTCATCTGTGAGAACGCCATACAATCACTACTCACTACTCTGTACGATAATCATATTATGCAAAAAAAAATTAAAAAAATCGCCGTCCCACAAATTTGAAGACTCGCACTCGCAGCAAAACGTTGTCCACATTGGAGCCTAGACGTGAGGCACTTGAGGCACTTCCCCAAGGCACGTTTTCCTGGCCGATGGATTCGAAGAGGTGGACTTGTTGTTGCTTGACCATCCAGGTCACCGGATTAAAAATGTTTCCATCAACTTTTTTTCTTCTTCTGGGGTTACGTCATGGATAAAGTGTATTCTCTACTCCAGTTACAGAGATTGACCACCTGAAAGTCACGACCCGAGAAGCTACATCGGCTGTGACTCGCCACATGCCACAGGTATATATACTAATATAATATGGCGGGAGTTGAGGCGACAGCTGCTGATGCTGACCAAGAGTGACTGTTCTCGTATGGAGATATAAATTACAGTGTTAAAACGTTCATAAATAATATATAAGACATCATTGCTATTTGTTTACTGAACTATATATGTCATTGTAATGTTAAAGAAAATGAAACACACTTTTTGGGGGGAAAATTTGCGCAACAAAGTGAAAATCACCAATTTAGTCTATGACGTCATATTAATCAAACAGCCATTTGGCGTCCATACCAAACAGGTGTGCCACACAATTTCCCATCTTTATAAAAATAAACAGAAGTTTCCACTTGAAGTCGTTTTGCTGTTATTTCTATTTTTTATCGGTTCGTGATATAAAGACACCCTCTATAACTATTATTGTCTTCTTCTTCTCCTCCTCTTTACTTTCAGTCGATGTCTCGTGTATGTTCGCAAGCCTGCAACATTATTCAAACACTGTACATAAAGATTTTGTCAAAAGTTTTTTAAAAAATTAAATGAATACAAGGTTGTTTTGATTTTTTCTTATGCGGCAGCCTCGGCGACGCTTGTTGGTAATTTATTCCATAGTTAGATTGTCTATGGAAAGAACGACTGCTGGTGCAATCTGAAGTTTTGATCGTGGAACGTTGTATCAATTGTGACGGCCTCTCGTTATCATGCATAGTATTCCGACTTCTCTGTAAAGTGGGACAATAATTCTATATAAACAAGAACACAGAAACTGACTAGCAAATTTTGTGTCCATCTTTCAGCAACGTTGCACCCTGGTTTTGTACGTTGTTTGGACATTGGACACCCTCCTACGTTGGCGAACTTTGAAGATACAACCAAATTAAACGTGGTAGATATAAAAAAGCTTCTATGTGTATGACAATTGACAGGAATTGACGTTTCAAGTGTCCCCTTTTCCTGTAAATTCTCATACATAAAAGCTTTTTATATAGATATACCACTATTTTTTACCTTTTACCTGGCTTCCAGAAACCTCACCACGTTACTTTTGATTAACCAAATTAAACGGAGACTGGCAGTTTGTCTCTTAATTTTATATTTGGTGCGGTGAAGAAGAGGTAGAAGACAAAGAAGAATTTCTGCATTCGCAAAATTAAAAGAAGTAATAATGATCCTGTAAATATTGGTTGTCCCCAAACCTCAACTGGAATAGACCAGCATAATAGAATATGAGAAGGTTTTGTTTAGAGTTCATTCAAAATGCTCGAGCGTACATCAGCAATACCTAATTATAGATTATAGTCTGTGTGTCTGCGAGATTTTGCTCAGAGCTCAGTGGAAATTTCCGAGACAAACGGGACAAAAATAGCAATAACAGCTGATTTGTAGGAAAGGGACTGAACTGGATGTTGTTATTCGCTCGCCGGAAATCGTAATTTTAGTAATTTTAGACTACCGCGCCAACACCGGTTCGAACCGCCCTGTTCCGTTTCCTTGCATTGAGTCGCGGATTTTGGATACATTCCCACCACACAGCGTAAGACATTTCTATCTAATATAATCGGTCTTAAAATTATTTTTATTTATGTGATACATTCTATATTTGATTGGAATATACATGTAAGGATATAATGATGTTGGTTTCTGATTCGAGGGAGGTTGGATTGAGGTCTTGGACCAATATTATTATCGACCCAACCCTAGCCCTAACTTTGAACTAGGGGTCTAGAGAGACCTTTTATAACTTGTGGGTTTTAAACCCGACAAAACGGTAACCGCTCTAAGCTTTGACAATTTACAATCTCCAAAGTGAAAATGCTGGTCTCTGACCCCTTTCGTATCTACTACCCACCAAGGCCAAGTGTCAAGAAGAGATTGCGAATTTACACAACAAAGTCAAGACAAGGGAGTGAGGGCCGAGGAGGGAGTTATGTTTGTTGACTTCACTTTGTTTGAAGAAGTATAAAGAATTGAATAAAGTGGACTGATCTTTGTTGTTTTAGTTTTGGGGGTTTTTTTTATCTAGACGATAGACATGGGTCTAATAGCTGTTCAAGATTGGCCTCTTGACAAGTCTTGATCTTGAACTTTTACTACTCCAGCCAACGACTTTTACTATCTCATCTCACTCACTAAGAATAAGAAGGGTAGGGACGGAATCGGGTTCGGAGATTGATTTATTTCATTTCAGATTCTGATGCAATTTTTTTATTTTATAGTTATAGTATATATATATAATATAGCCATGCCACGGCCAGTCGTTATCTTCTTACATTTACATGAGCGTGACTATTACTATTAATATTATTATCTCTAGTCTAGTCTCTGCTGACTGCTGTGCTGTGTGGCTATAATGAATTCAGGCCATGCATGATGCGGGTAGTCTACCTCCTAGCCTACATTCAAATTCAAGATGTGTATAATTTATGATTGGCAGTCGATACTAGACGAGTTATCTTTTTTATTTACAGTGAGTGAGAGGCTGCAAGTCAAGTCCTTTTTTTTATTTGACTTGGCTTCAGACAGGTTTTTACATTTTCGGTCTTGTTTTTGTATACGCCGGAGCCACATCGCGTCCACATTTGGTTGGAATCATCTCACAGTCACATGATCATCGTGACCAGGGCCAAGGACACATTCGTACACCTTAGTCTTAGTATGATGTGTGCTTTCGCTTTGTGATGCAAATAAGTCATTTGTTTTAAAATGTTTTTAAAGCCTTTTAACTTTTAAAAGTACCTGTTGAGTTTTCACAACACGTTCATGTCACTGTTCCGCATGCACCCCAATTTTTAAAAATATTCATTGTATGATCGCGAGTGTTTTGAGGCTCGTGGTCGTGTTTTTTTGGCGCGGGAATAAAAGTTGCACATTATTATTGTTAAAAGTTGTGAACGCGCAATAGAGCAATAGAACAGTCGACAAAATATGTCTCGCCCCGTAATCACCCTGAAAAACCTAGAAAAAACAACCAATCTTACTCCCGTTTGACTCAGGTGAATCTTTAACTTTTGATCTAGACATAATAATAACGAATTGAAATATCATCCTCGCGCATCCCTAAGTGGCAGCTCGGCCAAATCACGTGACCCACCTCCAAACCTGGTCCGGTTTCACTTTCGACCTGGCCTAGTTTCACTTCCGAAAAGTGGAATTCTTTTGCCCCGGGTCGTAGGAAAACGGTAAAAACAGATTATCGATGCGCAGAATGGCCTTGTCTTCTGCTTTGACTTTGACTGTTTGGTTTGTGCGAAGAAATATTTTATGGAAATTAACTAAGAAACGGAATGTGAACGCGCAACAGCTCCTAGCGCGGAAGGGCTCCGGTGGTATATCTAGATCTGTTAAGAATTTAAATAAAAAAATATGTATTTTTCTCTCTCCAGAAACATGGCTAATCCAGGAGCAATCGCTACTTTTAAGGTATTGACTGAATGAGATTCGAGATGGCAGTTTGTCAGTACAGTTGGCTTTGGAATGCAGTCATGCTGTGTTTCAATACCACAATCTACCTTTACTTTAACTAGATAGATTTTGTAATAAAATTCATGAAAGTTTTGTTTTGTTGTATCTACTTATTTTAAACCTGAGAAACACACCTACTATAATTATAATAATACAAGTATCTACATAACTACATGATGATCTAAATCTTTTACTCCCACATTCAAATGTATTGTTTTTCCATTTTGGCTGGCTTGTACTTGTGGAACATAAATGTTATATTTTGAAAGCAACATTTTGATTTTATTATCACGGTCCACTGTCACTAGCTAATCATTATCTATTTTTTTCCAGTTGGTCCTCGTCGGTGATGGGGGTGTTGGAAAAACCACATTTGTCAAACGTCATCAAACAGGAGAATTCGAAAAGAAATATGTTGGTATGACACAAAACATTTTTTTTTTAATACTTTGCACTTGCATGAAAAATCGAACATGACGCAACAAAAGAAATCCTCAAACCTAACTGCTAAATGACAACTTAATTTGTTTGGATGAATTTAATTTAAAAAATACAGATAATGTGTTAAATATATGCTTTTCAACTTCAATATGAAACCTAAGGCAAGATCCTTGACACTTACAACCGGTTGTCTTTTTGTAATATTTATAAATGTGAAGGCAGGTGTCAGGAAAGTCAGCTTTTGTCTTTTGTTTTGCCATTGCTTTTGATTTAGAATATGGGTGGGGACTGGGTTGATTTTAATTCATATGTATTAGTATTATTAATGTAGGGTATTTGTCATTTACTCTGACGTTAGTGTATGCATCACCTTTGTCTTTCGAACCATGAAATATTTGACTTATTTACATGATGCCACTTTGTGTGATGTGGATTTTCGAGCCTCATTGGACTGGGGCAGGTTAGCTGCAATTGATTTAAAAAGAATAAATAAATTAGTCACCATGTTTTTAGGGGGTTGGTTGGTTTTTTTTGGGGAAAGGGTTGTGACTGTTTTATGTTGGCAAGCGTGTATTTAATCTCAGCGTTGTTATAACTAGTTATTTTTGTTCATTTCAGCCACATTGGGTGTCGAGGTCCATCCTCTCCATTTCTTCACAAACAGAGGAGCCATAAGATTTAATGTATGGGACACAGCAGGACAAGAGAAATTTGGTGGTTTACGAGACGGATATTACATTCAAGGTAAATTTTGAAGAGACATGTTGACCTATGTCCTGCATAACAAATGTGGCCGATCAGTGAACATGCCTTGACGGTTAGTGTCAAACATATATCACGGCTGGGGAATGACAATATTGAAAGGTGTCATGAATTTAATTTGTTTTTAGCCACTGTGCTTGCTTCCAACCGTTCCATTGTAGGTACAAGATTTAAAAAATGATTTTTCTTATGTGAACAACCTGTTTAAATTTCTTGGCTATGATGATTACAGGGGTCTGATATAAATACATGATGCAACTATGTCCCTCTAATCTGAGCCTTTTTATTTTGTCTTGGACAGTAGACTAGGGCTTGTACATTAACTCTTCTTTCATTTTTTTGAGTGAACCAGCATCAGCTTGTCATATCATTGCTTTTATTTTACTTTTAATTTCTTTTTCATGTTCCTGCAGTGTTTCATTGTTGAATAGGTGATGGGTTTATACAATTTTCATAAAAATGTTGAATCCCTTTTTTGATTATTGAACTTTTTGTTGTTTCAGGTCAGTGTGCCATTATCATGTTTGATGTCACAGCCCGTGTTACCTACAAGAATGTCCCCAACTGGCACAGAGATTTAGTCCGTGTGTGTGAAAATATACCTATTGTTTTGTGCGGCAACAAAGTCGATATTAAAGACAGAAAAGTCAAGGCAAAGTCAATCGTTTTCCACAGAAAGAAGAATCTTCAGGTGAGCCATACTGATAATTTTTTCGGGATAAGGAGTATATTGGAGGTGCAATGGCTGTGTGGTGAAGACATGACTCAAATTTCCTTATTTCCCTTGGTGTAGTCATGTGCACCAGCTTACTTAATACTTACTGAGGAAGTAACCTGCAACTATTTTTTGTTTATCGCAGTTTCGAAATAGACAATTTTCTCATAACCACGGAACTTCAGAAATTGATTCTTTTAAAACGGAATGGCTTGTTATAAATGATAATTTGTATTTTTTTGCTGTTATTATTTCATCACACTCAGACCTGAACTATTTTATTCCGTCTTTTCTTGCCTATAATTAGTTGGCATATGTTGTTTGCTAAAGTTTGTACCTAATTATCTAAAATATATGTTTCAACTCGATACTTTTCACTGTTGAAAAACAGGTGATTTCAATCAAAACTCTTCTGTGAGCGCTCATAATCCACTGAATATGTAGTCATTACGATATTGAATTCAACATTGCAATCATTACAGCTGAATTAAAATTGTCCCTTATTAAAGCAACTATGTATTCTCTTCACTAGTGCGAAAATCTATATATTGAATTGTATAGAACCACATATAATCCACAATTACGATCCATTTTTTATATGATTGTCCAATGTGTATGAATCATGAATAATTACGTGTAATTTTATTGTCCTGTTTGGGTTTTGTTCCTAATTGGCGGGTTTGTCATGGTGTCCATTCCGATTTTGGATTTTGAAAAATTGGCAGCTATGATTTAATGTTTAGGTGTAGATGGGGTCAGGTCGTATCCTTGAGAAAGAGAATCATACTTGGTAATTCTTTATAAACCATGATCCTTTTTTTTTCAGTACTATGACATCAGTGCAAAGAGTAACTACAACTTTGAGAAGCCTTTCTTGTGGTTGGCTCGTAAATTGGTTGGAGACCCAAATCTCGAATTTGTTGAAATGCCTGCCCTTGCTCCTCCAGAAGTACATTTAGATTTGGAAGTGCAAAGGAAATATGAGGAAGAACTCAGGGTAAGACAAGTGATTGGTTTGGCAGTGGATGTTGGATAGTAAATATTTTAGTGGTATTTAGTGCTGCCAACTGAATACCCTAAACAATTTTGAGCATTTATCTTCTTCACAACTACATTTGGGAAAATCAGTAACTCTTGAGAATGCAGAGGTTGAAGACCTGTTTCTGTGGTGAGACTGCCGATGTATGATACAGTAATGTGTCAGACCACCAGGGTTGTCATTTTTGGGGGTCGTCGGCATATTTCCTGTTCTGGTCAGTTAGAAGGCCTCCGATTTTCAGATGTCAGCGGGAATTAGATATAGAATTGCAAAAGGAAGTAAATAAATGATATCAGATACATTTACTCTGTCGCTATAAAAAAAATTGAAAAATGACAGACTACTCATGTATTTAGTATTGTATGCTACTGTGTTACTATTAGTACTAATAACCTGTTTGCTGACAAATGATTTAACAGGCCCTGCTGATACAATTATGTTGCATTCAATCGTGTTAGTTGTATTGATTTCAGTCAAAATTAATCATTGAAGATAACATGGTTTTTTTTCTAAGTCTGATTTTGCTTGAAATAGTTGTTAACCCTTTACATCCTAGACAAACAGAAAGTTCAGTTCAGTCGTAGATCCTAGGCAAAGAGAAATTCACCCAAAAAATCTATCGTTTTGATTTCGAAATACTTGGTATGCCCAAATAATTTGAAGTCTAATGTGAATAAAACATTTTACGAATTTAATGATGAATAAAAACCACTGACATCAAATTTCACCTTATTTTCCACCTCGTTGGAGGGACTTGTTTGATGGTCAGAACTGTCATCATTTTCACTGTTGAGACCTTCAAAGTCATCAGTCTCCTCTTTATTATTATTGTAAATGTCAGACTAATTTTCTTTGATCTAAACTAGCCTCATATTCAATGTAGTTTTCAATCCATGAATATATATATATAACTCTAGGAATTGGAAGGCCATACTTGCTGGAAAATGTATGCAAATAATATTCTATCTCTGAATTAAAGCTTAGTTTAGATTTCGATGCAGTAAAAACTAAAGTAGCATTCAGTATTTCAGGAACAAGATTTTACTGTTTTACAATGATGAGAATCAGGACGTTTGGTTTAGTTTACACTATTGTTACTGAGGGCGTATTGGGTGCAGGAGTATTTGGTTTTGTCATGTGTAAAGGGTTTATATCTAAACGCTGTGATTTCATTGTTGTGCTCATGGTTCCTTAAAAGACTGGTATTCTCCATGACTGGCTTGAATGAACTATGGACAAGGGTGCTTGACACACAATTTACATAATGTTTAAAGATAGCATCAAATGCATTGAAGTGCTGTGTATTTGAAGACTCATAGATAATGGTGCTGCGACAGTTATGTGGTCAGTTTTTTTTTACTGAAGCTCACTGGCATCCCTGTACGGTTGAATATGTTGGATCTGCATGTTCCACAAATGCATGTTGTACTTGTACTGAATCCTGTATATAATACAATCAGTAACTGGTTTTTTTCCATTCCATTACAGGCTGCTCAGGAAGTTGCTTTACCCGAGGACGGTGATGATGAGGACCTTTGAATAATGTTGACTTTATTCTGCAAACAATATATGAATGCTCTTTACAATCTTAGGTTGAACTTTAGTTGTCCATCATGACTTTCCCCATATGTTAGAAAACTCTTTCTGGTGCTCTCACAATCAATTATTGTTATTAGGCATCAGGGATGAACATCTTTCAGATTTTATTTCATTTCAGATTTTTCAATGTTCTGGAAGTTTGTTGAAAAATCTTTAATTTTTATAAATTCATAAGCTCATCCATTGTTTTGCAATGGTCTAAGACAGTTGTATTAATTTAGAACAGACATGTCATTTTAGTTGATGCATCATTTACATAAAGTGCAACGACTCTGTACAATATTAATGGCCTCATCAGAACAAAATGATCGTATGCACTGGACAGTTCAGATAATCTTTTCTGGAAAGTTTTAAGAGAAAGTCATGTGAACACAGCATGTTTTAAGCTAAAAAAAAATCGGACACAAATTAAGCGTACAAACAGGTGAAAACACACCTTTGGCATTTATTATTATGCTTCCCAGCTCGCAAGTCATGCCAAAAATGTATTTTGATTTGCGTGTCAGTGAGTTGTTTGCAATCAGTAGCACAATCTGTCATAGGATCCAAAAAGAGATAGTGAATGACAAACAATAACAGCACTTTGGGTTTGTCCCTTTTTCTGTTAACTCACAGACAAATGTTTTAAAAAGACTGACGATTTCTCTCATGATTTTTTATTTGTATACCCCTGCATTGTGTCTCAGACTTGCCAACCATCCCATTGGGGGGGGGGGGGGGTTGAACCTTTTATTACTTGGTTTGAAAGGAGAATATTGTTGGTGCATTACTCCAAGGATTTTTGGACATTGGTCTCTTCTAGCGTGCACTAGGCACAGTGTCTCTGTTTGGGTTATTGAATTGGTTGGCATGTCTGATGTGGGTTTGTGAAGACATGACATTGCTGCTACAAGTACGTTGAGCTGGTTCTTTGGGGGAATTTGTCCCGGGTTGTAAATGGGGTTGGTTTGGGTTTATTTATCATGACTTCATTGATCTTTTTTTTCCTGATGATTTATTTCACCCTGACCACATATGCTTTTGTAATGCTTGCAATTGATGACTTGGAAATGGATTAAATGTTGAATTTACATACATCATTCTTTTCCTGTGTTTATATTTTTTTAAATGTCAGTTGCACTACAGAGATGCTATTTTCAGCCCACTGTCTGAATACAGGATCCCCTTATTTAACTTATTATCATCTAGAACTTTAATAAGGAAATGTTGCTCTCAGCAATAGCGCCTGATTATTGTGAATGAGTACACAGGCAGAGAATTTCGTTTGATCTGGCCAAAAAGGCTGGTTTACTGTACTGTATGCCTCACAGGGATTTGAAAATGAGCATGCATTTATTCAACATCAGAATTCCATAGGGCTAAATGTATTGTGTCAAACAAATCGTTGGCTTTGATCACTGTGTACATCATCAGCACCCACAAGCAGGCAACTGTGGGGGAGCACTGCATGCTTAGCAGTGTCTGGAATTATACCATGATAAAGGGGATTGTTGTCATAAAAAAACAACAAACCATTATTAGTGATTGATTACTATTACTATTACCTTTGCAAAATGATGCTATCAATATCGTTCAATGGATATATATACTCTTCATGAGAAATTATGATCTACACTTAGGGTGAAAAAGTTAATAATATCAGTATCAGTCAGTCTCTAACTCTCCTAAACATACAGCTTTGTCCATACCTCAAATTTCTGCATTGGTGATTGATATTGTCACCATTGATCCCTCCAAGGCATGAGCGATATTTCCCCATACATTTATTATTACCCATTTAGGATGAGATAAGAAGATTGTATTTGTATTGTGAGTTCCGGGAATCAAATCATATCAAAATTGAATCCTTGAGAAAGACTGCTCATTTTCTGAATAGAGTCGTGGGTTAATGAGTAGTTGACTAAGGCGGTGAGCGATATTGCAATATTGTCAGTGGTGATGCACCTGACTGAATGCCACTATGCGTTGACATTGAACTTCAAAAGAAAACTCCTTTTGCAAGGGGTAAACGACGTAAGGAAAGCATGCGGCACACAACTGATCACCTCGCGAGAGAACAAGTGGGCACAAAGAGTATCGCCTTACATAGGAGGACAACACGATACGATAGTTGAAAAGTCAACTTGTTCACTTTTATGTGAGGTGTGCAGTAGTACAGGTGAACTCGAGATGGATGACTACAAGAACAAACTTATTGAGCTTGTGAGCGCCCGACCACGTATTTGGGACCCCCAAAACCCAGACTACCACCATATCATTAACAAAGAACAAAAAAAACAAGCTTAATTGACACACACTGGATCCCGCCAATAACAACCCACAGGTTCTAGATGCGTAAGCACTTGTGTCATGAGTTCCTCATAAGTTGTGTATGACATTGACTCATTCTTAGTCTCAGATAGTTGAACAATTTGTCATCTTTACACGTCATCAATGAGCAGAAAGTTCTTTGAACTCCTCTCGTGTGTTCCTGTATAGAAAAGGTTCACGACATTGGGCTCTTCTTTGTATTTATTATATTAGCAATGCTAGCGCAATCAAAGCAAGTTCATCAGAAAAATCCACGATGACGAAAGGAATAATAATAATAAATGGCAATTATATTGCGCTTATCCACGATCATCACCATGCTCTAAGCGCTTTACAGTTAGCACATTTACCACGGGTGTGACTGCCTGTGCCGCGTCTCCTGTGCGAGGGGGTCAAGTCCTGTCGCACTTCGCGTGCCGTGTGTTTCTCTATGGAAGATGAGGTTGTACTTGCATGCACAGGGCAGACATATCATACCGTGAAAGCTTTCTTTTGAATTTCACATTTTGTCAAAAGAGATCTTGACCTCACCATATTTTAAAGATAAGAAAAAGGGTGGTTTGGGGGAGCTGGGGGGGGGGGGGGGGGGGTTGTTT
>JARFNW010116847.1:0-12621 GCA_031763155.1 Dirona albolineata
CTAAACTTTCTGTTTTCACTTCTTCTCTAATTCTGGTGTTTCGTATCTTGTCCCTTTTTGTTTTGCCAATTGATCTTGTACGTTCAATTTAATAAATATTTATTTTCATGTGTAAAAGGAGAAAACATTAGTATTTCCTCACTCGCTGTATCCTGAAGAATGCAATATTATGTTTGATAACAAAGAGTTGGCGTTATTAAGATAGTCAGCAGCGACATGAAAATACTTAATGTATTTGCATGAGACTTTGTACATAGATATCCGGCATATCAAAATATTTTATTCTTTATGATTTAGTTATTGTTATCTGATGTCAGTGCAAAAGTTGTCGTCTTTTTCTTTTCAATTTTTGGAATAAGATAATATTAAGCATTGGATTGATTTAAGAATCTTGACAAACTTATGTGAATGTTATAAATTGAATACTTCTACATGTGTACTAGAAAAGTAACAAATTGGTCTGAGAAATGTTGCAATTAAAACTTTCCAAAGTCATAACCTGCCTGTTATGAATAGTTTCTAAGATAAACGACTTTGTATCAAATTATCAGAAAAATTTGATATATGATGATAGAGATTTTTTTTACTAATAATCTGATATGAATCATTTTGTTTGTTTTTGATCCATAGAATGAAGCAATATATCTCTTCACTGAGGGAACTTCCATTGACAGTGGAAGGGAAATTTTGAAAGAAAAAGTAAGTCATGATGATGTTCATGAGTTAAATGGTATAATAATGTTTTTCATGAAGAGGTCTTTCATTGGATGGATTTTCTTTTCATCATTTGAATGTTGTTTTTACACCCACATGACTTTTTAAATGGGTATCCCGTACAGTGAAACGTTTGTTTTGAGAAAGCTTCCAAATTTTATAATATATGACATGATAAATATCTTCTTTTCATTTGGATCAGGGGGGGGGGGGGGGTTGGGTTAGGGGAATGGGGGAGCAAAAAGCACAGTTGCAAAAGCAAAAGTAAATACAGAGTAAAGCAGAGGAAAATGTTTTTTAATTTTAAATTGTCCAAACAACCAATGAGCTCTGTATGCTGTATTTCAAAGATATCGTTTCTGAGTTGGGGCAATAATTGATCTTCCGTCTGCTGATGGGTTGGCACAGCTTTTTGTATTATTTGTATGTTAGACATTTTTGGTACCAGCTCATTTGACAGCAGCTGTTTTGACTTTTTGCTAAAATGAGTAGCAACATTGAATGTGTTCATCATAATTTATTTAACTTTCATGAAAAATTACAATGTAACTTTATTTTTAAGATAAAGATGTTCAATATGTAAATCACGCCAAAAAATCCAACCCAAACCAACAACCGTAATTCAGATTTATATTATAGTTAATTTGATAACGATGACTGAGACTTAAAAGTTGTCAGTCACAATTCTTATGATTCCAGATATTTTTTATCAGCTCTTAATTTAAATTTGCACCATTGAGTTTGCCAATTTATTCCACAAAAACTGTCTTTTCAAACAAAGTAAATGAAATGTATTTTAGGCCCAAATGGTAGTTGCCAAATGGGATGACTCCAAAATGGATTTGGCTCTCAAAATGGCTGCTCCAAATCACCAGCCCCCCCTCCCCCCCCCAAATATTACAGCTACAACAAAACTATTAAAAAATTTTGTAGCTCTTCTGGCTTGGATAAACCTCTACTGTTTCTGTTTTATGTTTTCAAAATGTTTTTTATTGTTTCTTATTATCTTCATTAGTTAAGCGGCCTGAAATTGAAGACACCTGTACATGTTGTTTCCTTCAACTGTGATTGCTCCAACACAATCAAGTACTTGAAGGAGTTCACAAAATCAACAAAAGGAAAGTGAGTGATTATTTTTTAAAGAAAAAAATAATTTCATTTGATTATCAGTAAGCTGGACCCTATGCCCACAGAATTAAAAAAAATTTGTGTATGTGTTAGAATTAACGAGAAAGAGATTGTGATCATAGTCAGTATATTATTTGGGTTAATGACTTCATGAATTATCAACAAGATGTACTTGTGTGGAATGTGTCTTTCTTTTGATTTCAATTTCCTCAATGGGCCAATCAATCTCTTTGTTGTTTAAAACCAAAAACTGGTCAGCATACATAGAAGTGATAATTTAGACTCAAATCAAAAGAAGATGAAAGGTTTTCTTGATTCTTTAATGTATATTTTTTTCTCATGTCGGGCCCAGTGTTTGGAATTCTCTCCTAAGGAAGATTAGAAAAGCACCCTCTATAGATACTTTTAAGTCCATGCTAAAACAGTACCTTTTTACAATTACGTTTTTATGACCCTGTAGTTTGTTCTTAGTATGTATGATGAAATAATTTGCTGCTAACTGATTGATTTTCATAACATGATGTAACATACTTAAATGTTTTTGTAAGGCGCATCGAGCATCACTCTGTTTTGGAAATGCACGTCATAAATGTTATTTATTATTATTATCATTATTATATATCATTATCTTTATTATATATATATATATAAATTTTTATTTTTTTTCTTTCGTTCAAACACCCACACTGAAGATTTCATGCGTATGCTGTCGTGATGGAGCTAGATGCTTATGAAGCTCAGCCAGGAGATGGCGTCTCCCGTAGCGCTAACATTATGCTGAAAAGAAAAACATTTGGAGGTATTCCTCCTGGAGCAGGTGTGAGAGAGGATGTAGTCCTCCTTTTTGAAGAAATGGAAGAAGCACGCAACAATCTAGCACAGATTCGAATGTTGATTGAAAAGGCTCCTGAACCCAGTAACTCTTCTAAAGGTTTGTTTGTTTGTGGTCCACTGCTCTGTAGTCAATAATTATTCCTGACTAAAATTTATTGGAGTAATACGAAAGAACAATACATTTATTTATAGCCATCTAAATATAGATATATCAATAGATGTGTGTGCGGAGGAAAATTGACATCAAGATTTAAAAATCATTTAATTTTACCCATAAAAGGAATGCATACAATTTTTTCATTTTTACATACACTTCTTGACACTCTCACATTTTATACACGTATGCACCTGTAATAAGATTTATCACACAGCCGGTGGTGCAATGGCTAAGTCACTCGCCTTTGGTTCAAGTGGATGTGGGTTCAAATCCCGGTGGAAGCTCTGGGTTTTTTTTCTCATCCCACTTTGCGGCACTGCACTGCGGCTGTACTATTCCAGTCTACCCTCGGAATAGACCCTAAAGACAAATTTCCCCCTGGGATGAATAAAGGAAATTTATCTTATCATTTATCATTTATCATTTATCATTTATCATTTATCATTTATCATTTATCATTTATCAAATTGCTGCTTGTAAGGAAAGCCTTGTCATGTATATGCTCAGCTTTAAATCTTTTCGCTTTAATGTTTTCAGTTCTCAAGGAGGTAAAATACGTAGCTCGTTGGTCATTTGTCTTTCATGAATGCAAAACTTCATATCGTAACAGGGAAAGATTATCTGTTTTTGAAATGCAATTGTTGCAATTGCTATGATTGATGTACTATATCTGGCATGGATGGAAGTTTTTGTTAGATTTCTTATTACAGAGATTTGAATTGAATTTCAGTTGATTTTATATCAAATTGTGACCAAGTTAATCCCTACTTTTCAAAATTCATGCATTTGAATTTCTTTTTTTGCTATTTTGATTGTGTAATTTGTAATTGTTCACAAAAATTCTTATATATACCCCTTTTTTAAAACGTCTTTTTCTCGTGTAATTTGATTTGGTATTCATTTCCCATCCACAAACTTTTCGGGATATATAAACATGTGCACAGTGCTTTATTTGGGATATATAAACATGTGCACAGTGCTTTATTTGGGATATATAAACATGTGCACAGTGCTATATTTGGGATATATAAACATGTGCACAGTGCTTTATCAAAAACTTAATGATGAGAAAGGAGCTGGAGTAATAAACGGCCTTTTGAAATATTTAGATACATTTTTTAGTGATATAAAGAGAATCTTGTATGGTAAAAGTCATATTAGGTGCTGTTCTTTGTCACAGTTTCATATCGGCATATACCCCTTATGTTAATTGATACTGTACCCAGGTGCTCTACAAAAACACAATTATCGTATGGATGAGACTACTTCTTTACTGCTCTGGAATTTTTTTTTAGATTAAGCTGCATGAATTTTATAGTTTTTGTTTGAAATCTGCAAGTTTTTTTCTCTCCATTTACTTTAATTGTAAATGAGTGCATGTTGTATACCATTCATATCCATATTTAGATATTGGAAACATATTGTCTGTATTTCAATATTGGAAACATATTGTCTGTATTTCAATATTGGAAACATATTGTCTGTATTTCAATATTGGAAACATATTGTGACAATTTGGTTTTTGTTTTTCTAAAAAAGAGTATGCATGCTCTAAATAATAAAGGTATATTAGAATGTACGCACATGCACATTAATGTCCAAAATCTGACCAAATTATCAACTGGAAGGAAGATTTGAATTATCATATTATTATAGGGGAGCCAGTGGCGCAGTGGCTAAGTCACTCGCCTTTGGTTTGAGAGGTCGCAGGCTCAAATTCCGGGAGAAGGACTGGGTTTTTTTCAAGACCTTGATTCCACTTTGCGGCGCTGCACTGCGACTGACAGCTTGGTTATTCTGGTCTACCCTCAGAATAGATCCTAAAGACATATTTCTCCCTGGAATGAATAAAGGGAATTTATTATTTATTATTTATTTATTTATTAGTTTTATATACAAACGTTTGGATTTGAATAAGGATAGACCTTCGCAAGGATAAGTCTTATCTTCAGAAGTGCTTGTTTTGGTTTTGCTTGTGCTTAAGGTTTCTTTCACCACTACACATGGAGTTAGGCAATGTAAAGCAATTTATGAAACCATGCTACTTGCTTATATTTAAGCAACACACACTCACAATACAGGAAAATCAAAACTTGCTGGGGAAAATCATTATTTGCAAAGTGGTGTGTAGTCAGCTGATCACATACTGGCCTAAGCGATTCAAATAAGCAGGCAATGGTGGTAGTAAGATCATGATGACAAGGAAACCTAAAATGTAGATTAATGTCACGGACCTTTAGATTGTAAAAAATAAAAGAAGATATTATTTGTTGTTTGTTTGCTTCAAATTAATTTTACTATTTTTATTTTTGTAGGAATGAGTCAAACTGATAATTAATGAAATGTTGAGCCTTGTTTTATCAATTGATCATAGGATTTTATTTCTCATGAATTCCAACGTGAAAAACAGAAAAGGGGAGATCTGTATTGTTGAATGTTTTCTAGTATAGTATTCACAGAAGTATGTTCAGTCTTTCAGTTTACTTTCTTATTTAAACAGGTAAGGAAAATGAGCCGGCCAGAGCCCTTGCTATAAAGAATGAGGAGTACATGAGTTCCCACGAATGGCTTGTGATGTACGGTCTGGAAGCAAAAAGGCTTGGCTTGTATGACGTACTGTCTGGGGTGGCGTTCAAACATCTAGATGGAGTGGTCGACATCATGCATCAGTCACACAACGAGGAACAAACTGATGCTGTGAGAGACATTTTCTCATTTGAAAGTTTCAACAGATTAAATGATTAGATAAGATCTCTTTGGTTTTGTGAAGTTTTAAAAGAATAGTCATACCTTACTGTAGTAAAAAAATTTAAGATCTGACTTTATAGCAAGTTGAAAATAGAAATTGAATAGTGTGAATAGACCACTGAATAAAAGAAATATGGATAATCTGTGTAGAAATTAAAATATTGGTTTTGGATATAAAGTTATTTCAAAGTGTCCTGGAGGTCTGCCCGTGAATCGAGTTTACTTTTACGTTGAATAACAGTCACATTTTAATTTTCACTTAATGCCATTTTTCATAAAGCATTGGTTTACACTTCAGGTCAGACAGCAGAAACTTATCAACGCCCGCTATTGTGAAAGGTTTCCCGTGGTGAGGTGGAAGGATGGACGCGTTGTTCACGTCCAGGTTACTTCAGAGGTGCACAGAAGCTATGAAGAGAAGGTGCAAGTTGCATTGAGCAAGATTCAGCAAAGGTGAAGAAAAAAAAAGATGATGCCCCAGTTCTCCAATGTAGTTCAATTCAAATTTAACCAAAGGATTTGATTTATGATTATTGATTATGTTACAATAAGAAATAAAAACTTTGCCTGTGTTGTAACTACCAATATATTCATGGCTTTCTAAAAGTTATTATCACTTCAAATTACTTGGATTGGAAGTGAAAGTAAAAAAATAAATCCAGTGTTATTATTATTTATCAATAAGAAATAAAGCTCTGATAAAATTATTATTAATTATATAAAACCAATTTGTTAAAATTTTAAGTTTATTCGATTGCATTGTTTTTTAATTCTAGGATTGATTGGCTAAATAAAGGGAGTAGGGCCCTCTTTGGTACAGTGGTAGAGGAACAGATCTACATCCTGATAGACTCATCTGCTTCTATGCAACCTAGCATTGGCTTTGTCAAACAAAAAATCTTTGTTTTAATGCAGGTAGGTTTACAGTGTAGTTGAATATATTATTAGTAGGGTAGCATCTCAATTATTTTCAAAATTCAGAGTTAAAGTAATTGAGTTGCTACCCTGTGAAAATTTCTTAATTTGTTTTCATGATATTTTCTGACATTGTGTCCACCATTTTTTTTTTTTACGATTCTTATTTAAATGTCATTTCTGTTTGAATTTCACCTCCAGGAACAACTGAGACATAAGAGGAAGTTCAACTTTGTTGCCTTCAATTCTAAAGCATCTGCTTGGAAAGACAGACTAGTGGAAGTGTCTGAGCGTTCACTTCAGAATGCGTGGTCTTGGATCCAAAACCTGACCTGCTGGGGATCTACCAACACGTATGGAGCCATCCAACTGGCCATGAGTGACCCAAATACCCAGGCTATTTATCTCCTGACAGATGGGAGACCTGATCAAGTAGGTCACGACTAAGCTATTTCAAAAATGTTTTAGCCTGCACCTTCTTGTTTAGATATGTGTCCAAATGTGTATCAAATTGATTTGTTTCAATTCCTAAAAGATATCGAGTTAAAATCATGTGGGAAACACAACAAGGTTTTTCTGATGATTGTTAGAATCTTTGCACTCATGTTCCTAGCTGGCAGCCTATGTTGAATGCTACAATGCGGAGCTGGATATAAAATTTAAAAAAACGAAGTCAATGACAAATGTATGCCGCGCCTGGATCATGGATAATAGAGCCAGAACATTAGAGCCTTATCGGGTCCCATGTCTAAATTTTGCACGTAAGAGAACCCACGACAGTTTCAAAATCATAAAGAATGATTTGTGACTTCTGCCCTGACAAGATTCAAAAGAATTCAGTCAGTCAGTCAGATTTTCGTCAACTTTAGATAATGTCATGATCTTCAAGTAACCGTTGCCAAATTATAATGAATGTAATTCTATGTTAGCCTGAAACCAAAGGCTTGAAATCAGTAATCAGGCAAGTAATAAATACAACAAAAGAATAAATAAATTATGTTTGATGCCATGAATTTGATAGAATAAGTTAATAACAGAATCAATCAGTTCACATTCCTTTGAGTTTTAGTTGTATTTCCTTAATCTATCTTCTGAGAGACGCATGGACATCTGGATTACAAATTCTATATTTCGACATCAATTAAACACATTATTATCTTTTATCATTTTTTTTACAAACAGCCTCCCAAGTCTATAATAGCGCAAGTGCAGATGCAAAAATCTATTCCTATCCACACCATTTCGTTCAACTGCGAGGACAAACAAGCCAACGAGTTTCTCTATAGTCTTGCAGAAGCTACTGGAGGGCGCTACCATTATTACTCTGATGAAGGACCTCCTGTAGATCAACCAGAAGCATGGGAGGTAATTTGATTAAAAATATGATTAGATTTATGGTGGTTAGAGTGAGATTCGTCCTCATAGCATTACTGGGCAGGAAAATAATCATTACCCATCAAATTGTCAAATATGGGCTATTTTTGCATTCAAATTTTGCATGATAAGTATAATGGTGTTCATCCTATAAAATGTTGAAAAGATCTTTTGTGATGATACTTATACTTTTGAAATTAATTTGACTCATATATGTATGTCAATTCCTCTTTATTTCTGTGGTCGTAGAATGAATGAGTAAATCAAGTAATCACCCCCTCTGTCATGGGTGGTAAGGCTAAGTAGAATTTATATAGAAAAAAGTTCAATGATTATCAATGTGTTCAGAATGACTCACTGTATATATTTACTTCTTTATTTGAAATTGACCAGAGCATGGACATCAAGCTTTTAAAAGATGAAATGAAAAGAGGATTAGAGAATTTGGACAAGCTGGCTGGTCTGAGAGATGAGTGCACCAGTCTCTCCTGGAAAAAAGAGACTGATGATCTCAGAAAGAGCATAAACTCTGCAAGGTCTGTGTTTTCAATTCGCACACAATTCAAACATGAATTTGATATGGATTTTCATTGAACGTGACAGTTATTGAAGACAATACAATTTACACAATCAAATTTTCTACATTTCTATTCTATGATTGGCTTAAATTTTACACTCTCAACTTAGTCAACCTTTCTAAGAAGCACGAAAACAGAATCCGACAATTCTACAGGTGACAACAAAAAAAACCCAAAACATTTTGAACAATTTATCATTTTACATTCTGTTGCAGCAATTCTGGTCTGAGATTGATTTTAGCTTTGTAGCAGTGGCAGATGATAATATACTGTCTTATTACTTTTGTTATTATCATTTGCATTTACTGTACCAAGTTTCTCTGTCACAAATGTCTTATTTTGTCTCCTCATTCAACATTACACAGGGATGAAAAACGACAGCAAAGATCTGACAAGGACTCGCGAGACGGAGCAAGACAATTCCCTTCACGTCCTTCGAGCGCTGGATCCAGGCCTTCAAGTGCACCACCCCCGTTATCTTCTCAGTCACAGCTGAGTCCGAGACACGTACCGTCCCCACCCAGGACTCAAAGCCCAACACTCAGTCCTAGATTTACACAGAGATCAAGATCAATGAGAGGATCGATTTCAAGAAAACCTCTAGTTGCAAGTGAGTATCAGAGGGTTAGAATTGGAAGTTGATAACACTTGACCACGCATGGTCTGAAATGAGCATTAGTTAGGTCAGAAACATTTTTTTTTCACTGGTTCTATTAGACCCCCTTTCATTTCTACTTACCTCCCATAAATAAATGTTGTTGTTTATCGAGTCCCCTTGATATCGCAAAAAGCAGTGTAGGGGCCATCCATATGTCAAGCTCTGAGGGGTGTACATGACAAATGGAAGTATATCCAAATGACAATGAGGACTAACACCACTCATCACCTTACACACGGCTAGAAAGTCTCTGTATGAGAAATTAATGACGAGTAGGTGATGAGCCCACTGCGTCCAAACCTCTTTACCAGTAAATTGGACAACAATGTACCATGAGGTCCATACATTATACCGATAAACACTTTGCTATTACCCCAGTGGTTACTCTTCAGTTACAAGACAACTGGGAGTTGCCACCAGGGCATATAGATCAAGGGACAAAACGAAAACTCGGAAGTTTTAATTGTGAGGCTCTGATAAAATCTATACAATTCTGAATATAAAACATTTATTGTGAATGCAACTGTTTCAATTTTCTCTGTTTGTGTCGGCCAATAAGCCGAAATCGTATCAATAAAAAAGGCTGTCACGGCCGTTACTTGTCACTCAAGTCTAACACACCCATCGTCACATTTGTTGTATCAAGTTAAAGAGAGATGTTTCGTTGTAAATTGAGCGCCATTGAGCGCCATTAAGCGACAGAATTGTTTTGTTGTTGGTACTTATTCGCCCCGTACGATAATTATTATTTTCATCGCCGAAATGTTCCGTGTCAGTCTTTGAAAAGGAAAATTATTTGTTTCGTGGTTTATAATTTGTTGGGTGACGTGGACAATTCAGATAGATCTAGAACTCTTCACTGTCGTGGTGGTCGTGTTTGTTGTTATGAAAACGTTAGTTACCATGACTACATCGTGTCAAAACATTGAGTTGAGTGGTAGATATATAATTAAACTTTGGATGTGTATGTGTATGTGTGAGGGTGGGGGTGGGGTGGGAGGGAGGGGATTTGGGGCGGACTTGTGGGGCCTCATGGACAATATCATATGGCTGGGGTTGGGTAGGGCTTTGGGGATGGGAGTGGGGGTGGGGCAAAGGGGGACTGCGTGTGATGAAAAACCACGTGAATAATTATTGTGTTTTCTCTGTATGAAAATAAATGAAGAGGGAGCAGGCAGTGATGTTCTAGTAGATAGAATTAACAGTGGGATAATGTAACAGTGCCAGTGAGAGACAAGCACAGAAAATAGAAAAAAGATTTCCGTCGACCGGGGGAATCGAACCCATGCCTGCCACGGCAACTCCGCCTCGCCGTAAACAGAAAACAGCCCACTAGCTCTGGACTAATCCGCCACCCTCATTGTAGTAATAGTGACTATAGGTTATTTTAACTTGTTGATATTACTCTTCTACTATGGTATAAGATGGAGGACGTGTTTGTTTTGTTCTCTGCATAGTATGTGAATGTGACATTTTTATGATTTTTATCGTGTGTGTTTTTACTAGAATACAGCGTTTTGCGACAAATATTGTGGAGATATTACTTTTGATCGTATAATGTAATTGTATCGTGATTGTATAGTGCATTCTACGCTGGATCTCCACGTTGTCGGCGTGTAGAGGTTCAAGTACTTTTCTTCAAGAGACATCCACACCCGGTATCCAGACTTTGATGAACGTCTTACTCCTGGATACACACCTCCAATTAATCAAACAATTGGAGCTATGAACACCTAACAACACTACTACTACTACTGACACTAATCCATGATGTTCCATAAAGTTATATGATAATGCATCCTGTCTCCGTGTTTGTTTCCATGTTTGATTCTGTACTTGGATGTAGTTGCAAAATCAAAAATAACCAAAGCAAATTTTCATTTCATCATGGACGAATAAAAATTTATCTTATCTTATCTCAACCCGACCGTCCGAGATATTCTGGTTAACCAGATGTAGAATATCCGTCTCATACCTTCTCTAGTTTGGTGATCTCCAATTTGGACGCATCCTTTGCTTTGAAATGCATGAACCTCATGTTGGACGCTTCATTGACCTCCGTGATGATGTTGACGTGGGGAAACAACCTGGCAGGACAAGAATGACTTGATCAACTCCCCGATACAACCCCCTTGGGACAACGACAATCCTAAAGCTTGTTTGTTTGTTTGTTATCTGCTACCTATAGTAACGTAATTGAACAGTGTAGGGACCAGCTCTATGCCTGGCCGAGGACAGTGTACCTGGCCGAGGACAGTGTACAAGGCAGAAAGCATTGATACGCAGACCCAGGTTAAGAGCAAGTCTATGAACCACTAGTACACATGGCCTGATGCAGAGCTGGAAAATCTATGGATCAAGATTTTTAAGGCAAGCAAGGGATCAGCCCACTGTGCCAATAAACCTTGTTTGGTACAAGAAGCATCTGGACCAGACAACATGGCATTGTAGCCTCAGGTGTTTACCCAACAGCTAAAGAAACTGTGGACATTATACCAAAGAGGCAACAATCCTAAAGCTTTGAGCATATGTCACCATTGGCATTATCATCACCAGTCATTATTATAAAGATAAAGGTGGGTTTATAGCCTACACCCTCAAACAGATTAAGAGGATATGAGTTTGAATCCCGGCTACAGATGACGAATCCTTGAGAAAGACTATTTATATACATTTATTTTATTTCCACACTCAAATTTGGTGTGAAATCCCAGCCACAAGCAAAGAAAGATATTGTCACTACGTCAGTATGATGAGCCTAACAAACTGCTCTTCTTTATGCTCCTCTCCACCAGAGAGTTGAGAAGGATATTGAATGATACAGCCTACTGGGGATATGGAATGTAAAATTCTTGGGAAAGACTCTTAACAAAACCTTTCCTCACCTGGGCACACATACCTTGAAATTTTCTGAACCCTGATGATGGTCTGGGCGTCCTGGAGATTCTCCTCGTCCCCTGGGTCCGAGTCGATGTGAGAGATGACCAGATGGACAGCACGGTGGATTCCGGCCACTAGGAGGTCATCAGTACTGGACGTGATGTAAAATAATTTGAAACATTTACAAGACATTTTAATATTTAACATTCTAGAGCGAGAAAAAAATACATGGGTAGAAAAAGGTGTTTCATGTAAAAATTATGTTTAAGGAGTTATCACAGGCTTAAAATAGAAAAAGGAATCAATAACCACAGTAAGCATTGAGGCAATCCTACAACATTAGACAGGCAGACAAATGACTTTCGAAAACAGAATCAAACCATCCTTTTCTCACACTACTTATCAGAGGAGGAGGAGGAAGAGGAGGAGGAGGAAGAGGAGGAGGAGGAAGAGGAGGAGGAAGAGGAAGAGAAATAGGAAGAGAAAGAGAAAGAAAAGGAAAAGGAGGAGGAGGAGGAAGAGGAAGAGAAATAGGAAGAGAAAGAGAAAGAAAAGGAAGAGGAGGAGGAGGAGGAGGAGGAGCAAGCGGAGAAGAAGAAGAAGAAAAAGAAGAAGAAGAAGAAGAAGAAGAAGAA
>JARFNW010116958.1:0-12618 GCA_031763155.1 Dirona albolineata
TCTCTCTCTCTCTCTCTCTCTCTCTCTCTCTCTCTCTCTCTCTCTCTCTCTCTCTCTCTCTCTCTCTCGCTCTTTCTTTCTCTCTCTCTCTCTCTCACACACACACACACACAAACACACATACTCTCTCTCTCACACACAGACACTCGCATATATATACACACACACACACATACTTTCAACCACCCACTGCCAACCACCCCCTCACAAACACGCAGTCAAGACAAACAAAAGCATATTCTATAGACAAAATTTGTTATTCGTTCGTTTATCAAACAATGTCCCTTCGTTGGAGCCTATCTTTTACCAATGCCCGCAAGCGCAGCAGATAAATTTTACGTGAAAGACAAAAATCAGCGATCGGACTCCCTCTAACGAATTTGATGCGATCGTTGAAGATGGGAAAATGAGGCAGGTGAGTGGGGGCATTTCATTTCTAATTTGCATAATAGAACCCCTGTACTTAATACACGTCTCCAAACAATGATTCTACACGACAAATTGCTGTCAAAGTTCATATCAAAACGAAAGATTTCTGACGAACCCTTTCTGTTGTGTTATTTTTCTAAATTTTAAACCAAGCAAAATTAACCATTAATTGTGAAGCGCGCTTTTCACAAGTGTGTAAGATTTGTTCAAGAGTCTAGTTAGTCGGAGAAAGGAGATTTTCATGGTATTTTTTTGTACCAATATATTTCACAGCTGCATGTGTTCAACAAAGTGGAGAGAATAGAGAACATCGTTAATTAGATTAAACGACAACGATGAACACGCTGCACAAGGTATAAGGATCAAAACGGTGTAAAAGTATAGTCCAGAAGATAATCCTGTTGACTTCATCGTTTTCGTCTCAATTCAACTACAATAATAATAAATTCAAAGAATACTTGCATGCATTTTTGAGGACAGTGTCGCAGTATTGAAAGACGTGTAGGTATTGTTGGAATTCAAGATTGTTTTGGCTAATTGGCTGAGGTTGTTTACATACAATACAGTTCGAAAAGGATTATTGCATTGTATCACTATTAGAATTGGACATTGTATCACTATTAGAATTGGACATTGGGAAACATCGATGGAATACTTAGAATTCCTTGTCAGCAACATCGTCACCATATTGGCTGGATGCTTGGCGTTCATCTTTGTGGCCTTTGTGTAAGTTCTTATGCGTTATTTCTGATAAGATATTATAGATAAGATAAGAGGTCATTGGTACATTGTAATGTATTGGGATGTTATGTATAGTATGACACATTGTTGATTTGTTTGTATTGTAGTACACCTATATTGTATCTATGTTAGTAAATAGATAATATATGTTTATGTTCACCCGTCTCCTATTCCTCGCTTTCTCCTTCTTTATCTCTCTATATTTCTTATCACATTATTTCACAAGAGTCATGAAACATTGTTTTGTTTTACGAAATCAAAACATTGATGCCAGGCCATTTTATTCGGATTTCTGCGGTTGGCTACGCAAATGTGATTTATATATTCGGATTGAATGTTAACCTAAGGTGCTAATAGAGGAATACAGTAGGCTGATCACATGCTTGTCCTAAAGCATTGATCCATATTACTTTCCTTGTTAATTATATCTCAATGGGTAATTTTCGAAACGTGTGCTTAGTTGGACATTCCTCTTGATTGGACATGGAGCTTGTCTCAACACTTCTATGGTATAAGAGGCTTTGAAACAAACAAACATTATTCCATTCAGCCAATTTATTTGTTATGATATCAAATCCTTAGTTATCTAAGGGTAGAACAATATAATAGTAATTTTACATCGTCTTTGCGTATGGAATATACACATTTCAATTAATTGACATTTTTATCCTAATTTGTCTCCGCAATTAAACATATTATCTTTGCATCTATATATCATAACCAGAGTGTATTTTTTATTCGGTAAGAATTCTAGTGTGACCGCCTTTAAAATAGTTTTAGAAAAACAAAAATCAGGGTGCTAATCCCAGTGCTCGTAACGTGAAGCGGACGAGTGACGTTTAGTAATCATCTGAATCGATCGGTGAAATCATTGGCCTACTGCCTGGCTCAGTGGTAAGGTTTTGTTGACTTAATGTGCAAGGTGGCCTGGATTCACACCTGACTCCTGAAAAAGGTGTTGAGATCATGTCGTTTTACTCCGCCCCATGCAGCACAGACCATGGTTGATGCTCGATACCAACATGTAAAAAGAAAATTGTACTAAGGGCTGTTTGAAATTTCCCCTCAGATGAAACTACTGGTATGACTAATGAACGTTTCATGATCATCCTCCTCTTTTGATATTACATTTTCCCCCCCTCATCATTTTGCCTTCAATCTTTTGGAAACATTGAGAAGGCGCAGTTTGCAGATTCCTCTTCTCATTACTGAATACATGTCGTGTACGAAATCCCCTTAGTGATAGGAAGTTTAAATTTCCGAAAAAAAAACAAAAAAACAAACAAACCCAAACTGATTAAGGTGTTGCCTCTGAACACCTATATTTAATGCATCCTTAGATTTTTGTAGGATTGGAATATGCCTTCGTATTGGCATCAGCATAATTTTAATTTATTTTTTCTGCATACGTGAATGTATGTGTTATTATTACTATTTGCATGCAGAGTATTTTTGAATCATACCATCGCGCGCGAATTCATTGCAAACAAAAAGCAAATATATTTAAAACGTATTGAATAATCCAGCGGTTAATAACCTTCGGTTATTTTAGATTTGACCTAACGCCTAACACATGAGAAAACAAAACAAAACATTATAATCCATAACCTGCCTCTTTGACTTGTAACTGTAATGTAAATGTACATTTGTAAAGCGCTTATTCGCGGTCATCACCATGCTCTAAGCGCTTTACATAATTTTTTAATTTGTTCCACTTAGCTGCACACTGTTCTTTCATGCTATCCTCAAGATAGCATTGGCGTTCTGCTTTGTTATATCAAGTCTGGAATAAGTAAACTATGTGAGCAGACTGTACAGCTGAGCAATCCAAATGGGGACCCGCGCGCCGATTTAGTGTAACCGAACACGCCGATTTATAATCTAACGCACCAATTTAGGGTAACCGGTTCGCCGATTTAAGGTAATCGAACCGTCGATTCCGTGTAACCAATCCGCCGATTTAGGGTCTTAGTCCCGCCAATCTAAGTAGTATTTTTTCGTGTCTTTGGGTCACGCATGGGTGTGTTATAAATTATACTTTTGTTGTTTGAGTCGATAAGTTGATAAGCACATGTAAGTGAGTGAATGTGTTAAGTAAATTGCTGAATGTTTTTGCCCCCCCCCCCACACACACACACCCTCTCTCCCTCTCGCTCCCTCTTTTCTAACCCTCACCAAACCCCACCCTACCCCGCTCCTACCAATGTTCTTGTTATTTCAGATATGGAGCATGGCCCATGTTTTATTGGGAAAAACGTCATATACGAGGGCCAAAACCCTTGCCGTACGTGGGTAACACACTGGAGTTCAGAAAAGAGGTGAGTAGTACATTTTATCCTAATTCCCCAGATAGATGTGCAGTTATGAGAACTGACTTACTTGACTTGTGGCCGTCCACATCCCAGTTCTCCGATTAAGATGCCTCGGTTGCTTCTCTGACTCTTCGAGTAAGTTGTCAACGGAGTCTATGACTGGCTGATGATGTTAAATGATTTAGGTCTTGCTTCCATTAAAATTTGAGATCACCAGTTTTGACTCGAGACTTATCTTTATTGAGGGTAAATGTAGGCAATGGTGTTAGCGGTCTTCCTTGGTACATTTTTGCTTGACTAAAGAAAAGAAGAATTGCATTGATTTGTCAGTGGGTGTATCATTTCCCCGCCTTAGAACATGTCTAAACTGGCGCTTTCTAGTTTCTAAGCCTCAGGAGGAAAGATGAGTTACGTTGCAGTTTTCACTTAAGGGTATGTTTCTAAAACTAATGGTCACAACAACAAAAAACAAACAAATAAACAAACAACGTTTTTTCCAAAATTTTCTGGATAGCGTATGACGATACATTTTTTCTATAAAATACATCCAATTTTTCTTCTTCGCTTTGTTAGTGTCATAGTGTGTTAGTAAGACAGTCACAGATAGTGACAGTTACACGTTAAAGCAAGGTCGGCTTAACCCTTATGAAATAAAAAGATGAAAGACGTGAAAGAAAAATGGCGAGAACTCTGAAAATAGGCTTTTAAAATGTTGTTTGAAATTGAATGTATTGTTTATGTTATACAACGCCTATGCATAGTATACTAGTAATGTAGTCACCACTAACAAATATACTTTTGTTTTTACTTCGACACAGGGAATGCACCACTGCTTCATTAAATGGAACAAGGAGTATGGACGGGTTTATGGGTAATGAAATTCATCTAATTATAACTACAACAAATATAATATAGTTCATTTGTCCAACATAAAAACGATTTTATTGTCATTCTTCATATTCTTACAGTCTGCAAAGATTACATTGTTACCAAACATTCCAAAAGGGCGTTTTAGGATATTCTGAAGATATTGGCACCCCCCGTGTGTATATCATTTCTAGCTTCCAGTAACAAACAACCTGCCATTACACCTAATGAAGTGGTTCGTGGTAGAACTTGTGTTCCCATTCTGACAACAATATTTTCCCCAGCAATTTTACTTTGCTCTGCTGGAAGTACCAAAAGAAATCATCATCAGATTTCTTATTCACCATTTATTGAAAGTTGCTTGTCACAGTATCACAGTACTTTTTACTCACAATAGACTGATATCTGGGAAATGGAAAACCCAAGCAAACGGAAACACCTTATAATTGTCATCGTGTTCTTTGGGTTTTTATTGATATAACTAATTCGTTTTACATATTCATTGGTCAACGTCCCAGCACAAACAGATCTATTATTTCTTGCCTTAAACGACTATGTCAATACTGTCACTTTTCCAACCAGAGTATACATGTTACGGAGACCCATACTAGTCATAACAGACACAGAAATGCTCAAGGAAATCATGGTGAAAAACTTTAGCAACTTTACAGACAAATATGTGAGTATCATATCAAAATATGTAATTCGTAATTTGTCATCATGTTCTTCTTGTATACATCATGATCGTATGTTTTCGTAATACGAAAAAAATCGTTGTGTTTGTTACATAATATTCCCGTTAGTCATCCCAGTTGGAATTTGTCTTTAGGGTCTACTCCGAAGGTAGACCGGATAACCCCGGCGTTAGCTGCATTGGGATCAAGGTCTTAAGGAAAAATCCAGTGCTTCCACCTGATTTTGGACCCAGGACCTCTCGAACCAAAGGCGAGTGAATTAACCACTGCGCCACCGGCTCCCCTCCTCGTGATACCTTTGAATAGTGATTCCCAATCATAAAATCACATTAGAATCCAAAATTTTATATTCATCACATTAAAAGATCAATGCGTACTTTTTCAGGGTTTGGAATACAAAGTAGAATAAGAACTTGATGAGAATGCATAACATACGCTATGTACAAACAATGGCATAGTGTAATTTGTTTATTATCTGTTCCTTTAGAACCGTAATTAAACAATGTTGTACCAGCTCTGTGCCTGGCCGAGGACAGTGTGCAAGGCAGAAGGCATCGATGCGCAGACCCAGTTGAAACGTATCCATGTTAAGTGTAAATGTGTGCCCCACTAGTACACATGGCCTGATAGAGAGCTGGGAAATCTATGGATCAAATAGTGTAATCAACAGCAAATATACTGTATGTTGCTTTGCGATTCACTACCAATTTAATAATATATCAAAGTCAATGTTTCAATAAGTCGGCCATTATCATATTTTGCCTCCAGACTCTCACAGACCGCAAAAGCCACCATCTCTTGTTCAGTAAGATGTTGCCATTTTCAAGAGGAGCCGAATGGAAGCGGATTCGAACGATCATCACACCAGCTTTTAGTACCAAGGCTTTGAAATCTGTAAGTTTGAGTAGATATGGAAAACTTGTGTGATAAACTAATGACCATAATGTTTGTATTTGAGTACGGAGGCTCGTTGGCTAAGAGGTTAAAACAGCGCACTTAATGCACGCACAAGCCGCGTTCGAGTCTAGTTGGCAGAGAAAGATAATATCAAAAGCTGCTCTATGGCTTGTTGTATGCTCTCTGGGGAGTTGAGAAGGACTTTGAATGACGTGGCCTGCTGGGGGATAAACATTGTAAAGTAGGTGAGCGTGTACTTGAACAGGGGGATGCAGACTATAAAGCTATCTTAATATTTGATTATTTTTATATGTTTGTTTGTTTGTTTATCGAGTCCCCTTTGTACCACAGAAAGCAGTGTGGGGCCTGCCATATGTCAAGCTATGAAGGGTGTGCATAACAAATGGAAGTAAATCCAAATGACGAGGACTAAAATCACTCATCACCTTACACATGACTAGAAAGACTCTGCATCAGAAATTAAAGACGAGCAGGTGATGAGCCCACCGCGTCCAAACCTCTTCACCAATAAATTGGACAACAATATACCATGAGGACCATACATTTTACCGATAAACACTTTACTGTTGCCCTAGTGGTTACTCTTTTTACTATAAGAATTAGTACCCTTTCTCTCACCCCACCCTCTTTCTTTTCCCCAATCCAGGTGGAGGGTTTCATCAGCGACTGTTCTATCCGAATGGTAGCATCTATGCATGAAAAATCTCTGAAGGAGGAGAGGCTGAACATGAAAGAGTGAGTATTGTTTTTTCCCCTCACATCAACTTACTTTACTTCCGTCTGGTACCAAGGGGAATACAGTTCGTTGCCTTAGCCAAGGCTTGGGGCCTTGGGGAGGCACATGCAATAAATCTACAGTCTGGATATTGGTTTATTCATATTATTCTTTGGCTATGTTATAAAAACCGTGATGTTCTACATGTTATATGATAATGCATCCTGATTCCATGTTTGATTTTATACTTGCATGTAGTTGTAAAAACGAAATCAACCAGAGCAAATTTCCATTTCATTATGGACGTGTAGAATTAATCTTGTCTTATCTTATGTTCTATTCCATTATGTTCTATTCTATTCTATTCTATTCTATTCTATTGTATCATATCATATTGTATTGTCTTATCTTATCTTATCTATGTTCTATTCCATTATGTTCTATTCTATTCTATTGTATCATATCATATTGTATTGTCTTATCTTATCTTATCTATGTTCTATTCTATTATGTTCTATTCTATTCTATTCTATTATGTCATAATATATTGTATTGTCTTATCGTATCTTATCTAATCTTATCGTCTTATCTTATCGTTTTTTATCTATCTTATCTAATCTTATCATATCCCCAGCATATACGGAGCCTTCACGCTCGACATGATTGCAGCCATTTTGTTTGGTGTTGGACTCGACTCCATGGCCAACAGTAACAGTCCCATGTTTTTCCACGCCAAAGAGGTCATGAAGAATACGATGACACGGAAAATCGTATTTATTTTATCAGGTATTCACAACGTTATGATAATATGAGTAGTATTGAACAGTGTATTGCTTCTTGTACCAAACAAGTTGTATTGGCACAGTGGTGTGATCTCCTGCTTGCCTTAAAAATATTGATCCATATATTTTCCAGCTCTATATCAGGCCGACCAAGTGGGGCTCAAACTTGCACTTAACCTGGATACGTTTTATCTGGGTCTGCGCATCAATGCCTTCTTCTGCCTTGTACACTGCCCTTGGCCAGTCACAGAGCTGGTCCTTACACGGTTTAATCACCGTACTATAGGGAGCAAATCACGGTATTGACAACGTTTCAATGTCAAATTTATAATGGCAAACCCATTTTCAACTGCAAATTATGCATAATGTGCGGCAAAAACGCATTCAATATTGTTATAATATCTTAAATATTTTTGTATTATGTAACACACGATAATTTATCACAACCAGTAGCAGTTCCTCATAGAATAGAATAGATGTACTAAAAAGTATGCAGTGAAGGGTTTCCAAACAAATAAACGATAAAGATAAATAAAAAACGTTCAACCAACCAAACAACCAAACCAAAACAACAACAACAAAAACAAATAGCAAAGAAAAAAGAAAGAAAGAAAGAAAAAAAAAGATGACGTAAGTTCGAAGGGAAGTAACACATATTTTTCCATTGCCAGCTTTTTGTCATGGAATCCATAAGTAAGTTATAGTCATATCTTTAAAAATCCATGTCCTTGCTAAAATTGATCTAACGTTTACAACACATGCTAACTCTATCCTTTGAATACTATTTATATAAAATCTTCCTTTCTAGATATATTCATCCTACAATACCCTTAAGACCAGGCTCTTTTATAAGCATCATTTCTCTGCAGCTTCTCAACAATAAGAAAATGATATGTGAAAACAAAAACAAAACGAACAATTTTATAAAGGTTAATAAAAAGCATGTAAAAAAAGAAAAGAAAAGAAAAAAATGTTCTGTTTTGAATTACTTGCATTCAAATGTCAACGCTTTATTAAATTGTCTGCTGAAGGGGAAACCCGAAACGTTCTTTGTTTTATTATTACTTGTTTTACACTTGAGCTATACCATGTCCACCTTTTATTTCTGCATACCTCTTATTTTGGATTTTTAGCTTCTGGCAGCCCTCAGTTGTTAACCCCTTCATTGCGTAACACAAATATTTTAAAACATGTTTTCTTTATTTCATTGACATCCATTTTATATAATATTATATAGATTATGGTTGTTAGTGTAACTATTTGGTAAAGATTGTAGAAACAATGAGTAACTGGTAATTCGGTTAGTCTTAGAGTCTATAACATACCGAATGAGAAATGGTAATTCGGTTAGTCTTAGAGTCTATAGCATACCGAATGAGAAATGGTAATTTGGTTAGTCTTAGAGTCTATAGCATACCGAATGAGAAATGGTAATTTGGTTAGTCTTAGAGTCTATAACATACCGAATGAGAAATGGTAATTCGGTTAGTCTTAGAGTCTATAGCATACCGAGTGAGTAACTGGTAATTCGGTTAGTCTTAGAGTCTATAGCATACCGAATGAGTAACTGGTAATTCGGTTAGTCTTAGAGTCTATAGCATACCGAGTGAGTAACTGGTAATTCGGTTAGTCTTAGAGACTATAGCATACCGAATGAAAACAAACAATTTTGGTTGGCAGTGAAAGGGTTAATATTTTAGAATTACAACCACACATGTAAATTTTCGAGTGCTCATTCTTCATGCCCATCATGCATCACGTTTGTCTTGCCAACATTCCCTAGGTTTATTTCCAATTCTACGAACCCCTCTAAGACTTATGGGATTTACAGTGTTACCCAAGAAAAACCTCGATTTCTTTCTGGAAAGTGGGACTCAGATTTTGGAGGAACGGAAGCGTAACGAATCTGAGGTATGTGTGTCCTTTGTAGTGCTACTTGTATTCACTGGTATATTTAAAAAAAATCGTTTGTGCCTCATACTATCAAAGATTAACATTTTCCCTCTAGGACCAAGTCACCTGCACTGGGCTTGAGCAATAGGACAAGTTTTTTAGATGATTTTCCCCCACAACTTGACGTCACTATTCGGGAAGTACCGATTATGATGGCATTTTGCGTTCATTTTGGATGCTCTTTAGATAGGTCCTATTTCATTAGCATTTCGACGCCGTATTTTACAAACATAGAACATCTTTAGGTTTTTCAATCTAAGGGATTTCCTATATTTAAACAGTCATCAGTGAAACATTCAAACCTCGACTTAACCGTATATAAACGCCAATATATAGCAAGTTATTTAGTATATTTCCCTCCATGTATGATAATATGGCCTTGCTGTTCGGAAAGTGGCGGAACAACTGTTGAAATAATTGTGGGTTCAACATTGATGCCCATTAAATAAATTTTTGTTTGTTATACCCGTGGAGAAATTCTTTGTATGAACATCTAAGATGATATGATATAACTATTTTCTACTGATTATGGTGTTTCAGACAATGGACTTTCTGCAGATGCTCATTAATGCCCAAAATAATGAATCAAGTGACACAGGGGCCAAAAGTAAGAGTTAAATAAAGAGTTAATGACTATGATAAGTATATTATGGTTAAAGTACTTTGTTTTCTTTGGCCTCACAACAGAGACTTTGTACTGTTGGTGAAAAGTCGTATGTGTAAAATTAATGTGCAGTAGATTTTTTAAAGGGCAACATTCTCTCCCCCCCCCCCCCCGTTTTTTCCGTAGGTGTGGGACGGGGTGGGGATAAACGACAAGGGTACAGGAATCGTGATTTTGTTTTGTTTGTTAGGCGGCTTTTTGCCATCTAAACAACACTGTCTGTGTATTAAGTGTCGGTTTCCCGAGGCAAATGGGCTACTGTAAAGTAGAGCGCAGTGCTCGTGGATGAGCCCTATCTAAATGACATTCATTATATTTTTGTTTTGTGCTTCCCATGAACAAGGTTGTCAGTATACACTACAACAGACTGTTCTTGTTTTAAATTTGGGCAGTGTTGGCTGATCTCCTACTTGTCTTAACTTCCTGATCATTTGACTGTTTTGTTGTCAGGGAAAACTATAGTATGTAGATTAGCTTCAATCAAGTCTATACTATTCGAAGGTTTTTTTAAAGCTAAGAAGTCTTTATAATTAGTGCTAGGTCGTCGAAGAAATAATGTAAGGCATTTATGCAGCGCCTAACCCCGTTGTTAAAGGGTTTCTACGAAAAAAAGGTCGAATGAGTAAAGTCAATGTGTACATCCTACTACGTCTAAAAACATCTAATCATGACACACTGCGTTTCAAATGAGGTTATGGTCATGATATAAAGAGTAAGGTTGTGGCGAGTGCAGCGAAATAATGATTACAATAATAAGAACATTAGCAGTCCATTTAATAGTCGACAGTAGATCAATTCTGTATACCAGAATAATGTCGTTAAGGTGTTATAAAAAACATTTATACGCAAAAGGGTTATAAATAACTAGTCGTAAAGTAATTCACCGTACGCAATTTGGGAACTAATAGTAAAGCCATCGGTGAGGATATGATTTTTTTTACATAGTCAGACAGGCACATGCACTATGGCACGCAATATTTTATAAACACACAATAATGGCTTTAACATTATTTGCTATAATATCTAGTTATGCCACACTCCAACGTGACACAAAGAGAGACGAAAGTAAACCCATTGATCTTTTTTTCGTGATAATGATATCTGAGACCGATGGTAGTATTGATCTTTAAATGGTGAATAATACAGAGTAGCAAAGTATGCTGATGACATTTTCATACTTGCCTTTGGGCCGGGCGTTCACTGGCCGGTTTTGGTCAGCTGCGCATGTGACTAGCAGGTTAAAAATCTATTATTTATCAAGTTTTTAGCCTGCTAGTCACCTGCGCAGCTGACCAAAAACCGGCAGTGGACGGCCGGTCTTATCCACATCAGATCTACAATGGGGAAAATTTCTATAATGAGTCAGTTTTAGGAATCATCGAACGTTCGGATTTACTTCAAGACAGTCTAATTTTACTATAAAGAGTATTGGAATAATAATATTATGATACGTATTAACCTTTGCTGCACCACTGAAAGTTAACTTGTTCTAAACAATCCTAGAGTTTGCCAAATCGTCCTTTTTTGTTTGTTGTAATTTTATCAAATTTCCCATATCGTGATAAATTCATCGATAAAGAAATAAAAAAATATATTCCTACAATTGTAATGTAATGTAATGTAATGTAATGTAATGTAATGTAATGTAATGTAAATAGTGAATTTATAAAGCGCTCAATTTCCACCCTGGAGTACTTAGCGGCACTTTACAATGTAAGACAATTATAAGATGCATTTCACTTACCTTTTTTCAAATTCATTTTTCGTTCATTGTCGTGGCAAGCCATTTCAATCATGCATAATATGATTATAACAATACGATTATTGTTACTTCTCTTCTACCACAGAGTTATCAAACGATGAAATCGTTGCCCAATTGGCAATTTTCTTCGTGGCCGGGTACGAGACGACTGCCAACACACTGGCCTTCCTGACTCACTGTATCGCAGACAACCCACACATCCAGGACAAGCTGATCGCAGAGGTGGACCAGGTCATTGGGGACGTAAGCCTTCACTGGTGGTCATATTGTGTCACGTCATGATATCATCTATTATTTAATTTTTTTGTGTGTACAATTCTTTAAAAAGGTCATTGCAAATTTGCCAATGTGGCATTACCCCCCCCCCCCCCCCCACACTCTCCCATTCCATCTCATAGTAGAGGGTGGAGGATAAACACAAAATATGATTGTTGGTCATCTGAACCCTGCTTATCTTAATTAATAGATCCATAGCCATTCAAGCTCCGTGTTTAGCCAAGAGTGATGGTCAGGGTGCCTATATATTTTCATGCTGGGGCTTTGTGCCGTTGCGATGCATGACCAACACTGGACATATGATTAATTGGCCCCTATACTGATTTGGGCAAAAAAATAATTTTATCAACATACGAGATATAAGTCAAATGTAGATCTCTCCCTTTAGGCCGTCTTTGTAATGACGAGTTCTACGCCAATGTGAACACATAATGCTTAACGGGGGGGGGGGGGGGGGGGGGGGGGGGGGGGGGGGGGGGGGGGGGGGGGGGGGGGGGGGGGGGG
>JARFNW010117069.1:0-12616 GCA_031763155.1 Dirona albolineata
CTCTCTCTCTCTCTCTCTCTCTCTCTCTCTCTCTCTCTCTCTCTCTCTCTCTCTCTCTCTCTCTCTCTCTCTTAACTGATTTTTACCTGCAGTTATTCACTTTAATTTCATCATGTTTTGAGTAGAATTCAATATTTGAAGGATGTCAAGTAGGATTGTGCCAAAATACGCGATCCGTTTGCGAAGGCATGGTGAATACGGGCGATGAAATGTACATTGCATCAGGATATATTCGTCCGGCTAACAACACACACACACATACACACACATACGAACTCACACACACACACACTAACTAACACACACACACACACACACACTCACACACACACACTCACACAAATACACACACATACACACTCACACACGAACACATACATACACACACACGAACAAACACATACACACACACACATACGCACACACGAACACACACACTCACACAAACACACTCACACACGAACACTCACATACACACACATACACACACACGAACACACACACACACACAAACACACTCACACACATACACACACATACACACTCACACACGAACACACACACGAACTCACACACACACACACACACAAACCCACTCGCACAAATACACACACGTACACACACAGATACATACTTTCCTCCATTGAAATAGCCAGTCCCACCCCTCAGCCATAAGACCCACGTCCAGTTAACACCCACCCATTTCCCCTCCAATAATCATTCACCATTTGCCTCTTTAGCTCACCTCCTTGATTATGGTCATCGTAAAAAAATCGCGATCGTGATCGTCATCAGTATTAACACCACTAGCACCACAACCACCATCATCATCGTCTTCATTATTATCATCATCATCGTCATCATCATCATCATGATCATCAGCATCATCATCATCAGTATTAACACCACTAGCACCACAACCACCGTCATCATCGTCGCCCTCATCATCAGCATCATCATAATCATCATCATCATCATCATCATCATCATTATCATCATCATCGTCGTTGTCGTCATCATCATCATCATGATCATGATAATCATCATCATCATCATCATCATCATCATCATCATCGTCATCATCATCATCATCTTCATCATCATCGTCGTCGTCGTCGCCGTCATCATTATCATCATCATCATCATCATCATCATCACCATCATCATCACCATCACCACCAACATCACCAATAACCACCACCACTACGATCATCACTACCCTAACCTCATACCCCCACCAACCCCTCCCCCCCCCCATTCCACAAATCGTTCATCCTTCAACCTCTTTAGCCCACCTTATCTTCTTCCATTCACTCAAATCTTTTTTTATCGTTCTCATACCAATTTCGCAGACGAACTACTTTCATCATTCCAAAAGGAGAGGATGAATCCTCATCATATCCAAGAGTTATTACGCGTCATCCTAGAATGCGCAATGGAAATAGCATGACATACTGTTTTCAAATATTTTCATGAAAATGGCAATTTTTTTACATCGCTTTGTATTACTGGGGTTTTTTGGTTTTTTTACCAATTGATTTGCAAATGATAAGAAAAGGTGTTTAAATAAATTTTCAAATTCCCGATAAAAGCACTGGACGTTTTCTCAAGACCTTGATCCTTGATCCCACTTTGTGGTGCTGCACTGCGGCTATCGCCTGGGGTTTTCCTGTCTACCCTCGGAATAGACCTGAAACACAAATATTCCCCTTGAATGAATGAAGGGATGTTTTTAATTCTTTAATATTATCATTTATTTTATACTTGACGGTTCACATTGTCCCCGTTATTTGTCTGCATAACTTTTATTGGGAGGCAGTAAGGAAACGTCATCTGTTATGCATAGCTCAATGTGGAGCTGTAGCACCAAACTGTGGCTGGGATAACAAAACGCTTAACAAAAATAATATAATCGTAGCCGACGATTAAAACTGTATCTTCGATATATCGAAAGTCCTATCGAATCGTTAAACTCGATTCAAGAGTCGGAATCGCTCCCGGGCGCGTTTCCAATTACCAGAGTAATTAACGCTTGGACTTGGGGTAAGACTAACCATTCTAGTCGGGATCACATGTCACTTCCGGTATGTACGTTGATCTGATGTCTTTGGCAGGATTTGGTGACGTGGTTAGGTCTGGGACGATGGACGTCAGTGACCTCGGGGTGGAAATGGAGACATGGTGAAATCTGGACTCGATAACATCATTTGTCAGTGTGTGGACAGTGAGGACTTTTAGAGGGGAGGGAAGGAGATTGGGGAGGGAGGGAGGGGGTGGGGTGGTCAGGGACTTTATTGATAAATGTAATTATAACTTATGAGAGATGACTGTGCACGGAGTCAATTGGTATTCGCCAACATTCCCGGTCAACGGGCGACAAAACAATACGTGGCTTTCCTTTTCGCGGTTATTGTGTTCCTTTCCATTCTACATTCCCTAACACTACTAACTCTCGACAAAGGTGTTAGTCTATCTCGAAGCATCTGTCCTGGAGTGGATGTTAAAGTAATTACTTCGTCTGTAATGAGTTAACGAGATCCATTCCAGTCTGTTGAAACATTGACAAATTACGATATCGTTTCGAGGCAAAAATACAATTATTTTTTAGGACAGGAACAACGTTGCTTACAACCGAGGGGACCTCCAAATTAAATGTCCGTCTCCGATACAAGGTAAGCAGGGCAAATTGTGTTGCCCAAGGACGCAAGCGCCGGTGAGCTAGTACGATTCATTACGTTTAAATGATGTTGCCGTGGAAGGGTTTAGATCCTAGGCGGTCACCCGTATATTCACTAGCCACGATAAAGGTTGCTTGTCAACATGAAATATTGAGTCGTGTTTACTGTTCAGCCAATGGCACCCCCACCCCCCGTTATGATAAACTATCATATCATGCTATCATAAGCCAAGTGTGATTAGTGAAACCTGAAAACACATACCCACCCCCCCCCCCCCACACACACACACGCACTCACACGCGCGCTCTCTCTCACAAACACAACCACACACGCACACACACACAAACACACACACTCACACACGCTCTCTCTTTCACAAACTCAACCACACACACACACATTCAGTCATCGTGTTTCGAGTGTAACTGATTGGTTATAATTTATATCTCTTCGTTTCATCCCCAGCATTACTGAGTGCCGCCATATTTGGTAACGTGTCCTCCATCATGTTGAGGGTCTATCAGGGATCTGACGAGTATCACGAAAAGGTCCAGAGCGTCAAAGAATTCATCAACTTCCATCACATCCCAAAAACTCTGGCTACTCGATTACAGGAATCGTTCCAGCATGCTTGGCAATACACAAACGGTATCGATATGAACAATGTGAGTAAAAAAGTTATATAATGTGGGTGTGTGGGTGTGGTGGGTGTGTGTGTGTGGTGAGTGTGTGTGTGTGTGTGTGTGTTTGTGTGTGTGTGCATTGAATATTGTCAATCACATCTCCTCTAACAAGACAGATTAGGTTTTGTACTGCAGTACCAAGAAAAATTGAAAATATGCGACATAAGTGAAGCGTCTCAGGACGACGTGAATTAAACCAGTGTCTGCAACTAGTCATAATAATATTTCTAAAATTAAAATGACTGATTTCCTTGTTCCTTTCACAGCTGTTGACAATGCACTCCAATGCTATGGTAATCATGCCATACCCAAGCTATGCTGCCTTTAGAGAAAACATCGAGTATTCTAAATAGCTTCAAAGATTGAAACCCCCGAAAATCACGCATGACTAAACATAGGCATGTCTATCATTGAATCTAATTTACATAGTACGCATTTTCATTATATAAACAATGTCTTCAACCCTTCAACAGCTCTCTGTCTATCCATGCATGACGGTATTGGGTGGCTGTATGTTTTCACTCGGGTGCTATTCCTAATATGTCTGTCTCCTACCTCCATCCATCTGCCAATCCAGGTCCTGAAAGGTTTCCCAGAATGCCTCCAAGCGGACATCTGTCTCCATCTCAACAGGAATCTGCTCCAGAACTGTAACGCCTTCAAAGGGGCCAGTCCTGGTAATTGATAACTAAAAAAGAATATTGTTAAAAATCATTAATAATGTTATGATTCATCAATGTAACTAGTACGTGATTATCCATTCATCTTTGGTGTAAAATATGAATATTTATATATGGTGTTGCAGATAATAGGTATTTGTTTCTATAACTGATTGGTCATGTGTTTCAGGATACGTGTTTATCTGAAATTGTGTTATTAATACTTGTCTGATTGTTATCTGTTCACTTTAGAATCACAATTACAATGTGTAGGGGCTGAGGACAGTTTAAAATGCACACGGCATTGATGCGCGGACACAATTAAAATGTATCCAGGTTAAGTGCATATCTGTGGCCCACTAGTACACATGGCCTGACATAGAGCTGGGAATATCGTATATCAAGATTAAGGCAAGCAGGGGATCAGCCCACCTTGCCAATAAACCTTGCTTAGTTCGAGAAGCAATACACAGTTCAATATTATCTCGTATTTGGACCAGACAACATGCTATTGCAGACTCAGTTGTTCACCCAACAGCTTTAGAAACTGTGAAAATTTACCAAAGAAGTAAAATAATATGATTATTATTATCATCATAATGTAAGTTGTATAAAATGTTATCTTGTCAGGCTGTCTCAGAGTGCTGTCCACCAAGTTCAAGTCTACGCATGCGCCACCTGGTGACACCCTAGTACATCCGGGTGACATTTTGACCGCCATTTATTTCATCGCCAGGGGTTCCATCGAGATTCTCAAGGAGGAGACGGTAATGGCCATTCTAGGTAAGGTTATTGTCTGGTCTCATTTCTCGTTTGCTTGGTTTATGGTTAGACTGTTCGTGTTGTTATCGAGAACATGTTATCCCACATTGGAATCAAGACATTGATATAGCTAATGATGATGGTATCGTCTCATTGGGAAAGGTTACTCACTTGGGTCTGAATAATTACTCGGTCGTATGTTAGTGTCATGCACCACACAGGTTACTTTACTGAATGCCATCTGTTGATTTCGGAAGAATATTGAATGTTTACGCCCCACTCGCGAATAATGATGTTAAGTTTGTGAACATGTCCAGCCAAGTACTTGCGCTGATGAATTTGCCATACTTTTACAATTAACTTTAATACTGTTGCATGGGGCAAGATGGCCAAGTCGATAGGGAAATGCATTGTAACCTGGGCGACCCGGGTTCGAGCCCCGCTCCACGCATTTCGGTTTTTTAACCCCTTTATTTGTTCACTTGGACAACATGAGGTGGTTCCTGTTGACACCAGGCTAACCCTTAAATGGTTTATCTTTATTCCTTTTTAGGAATGTCTAGGCGACGGCACTGCAAAGGGCTGAATTTATTTTGTTGTTGTTTTACATGGTCGTAGTACAATATGGTGATTGACACGTGTATCTTGTGCTGCATGAATTGTGGCTCAGTGGCCAAAAAGGTTAAGACATTGATCCTAATCTCCCACACAGCTTGAGTGAGTTCGTGCCTGACTATGTAAATTGTGTTGATATCCGTTGGTATCATATTTTAGTTTCACTGCCTAATTTGGCCCAGGTGTAGACATAGCTGACCATCGTACAGCTGAATAAGTCGTATGCGATAGTTCAGCTACATATTATTCAATCTGGTGACATAATAGCACTTTGCCAACTCCACGTTATTGAAACCGGGATACGCAACGTAAAAATATATTCTAAACGATCGCATTTTTTTCTTCAGGAAATATTTAAGCGAATCGCACCAGGGAACTGATCTATACTATTTCTCCTTAGCAGACCTTTTCACTCAACATCCTTCTCAATTCACTTCTTAGAACTAACATACTGACACTATCCTTTTCTGCCTGTAGCTGGATTTACAATCACATAGGATACATATGTAGATAGTCTTTCCCAAGGACTCATCATCGGTATTATATGTGGAAGCAATGAAAATATAGTATTGAGTTCCAAGACACAATTCACGGCAGTGGGTTTCTAATATGTCACGTTTTTTCTCGACCCCTTCCTGTAGGCAAAGACGACATATTTGGTGAAGACATTCCCAAATTGAGCAAAGACCACTGCCTCGGTCAGTCCCAGTACTGTGTACGGGCTCTCTCCTACTGTGACATCAACAAGATTGACCTGGTTGACCTGAGGGAAATTCTACACCTCTATCCGGAATTCACTCAGTCTTTTCTGACACGTTTCAAGGTCACGTTCAACCTCAGGAAGGTGAGTGTGTGTGTGTGTGTGTGTGTATCTACATCCGTGTATGGGTGTGTGTTTAGGTGTATGCGATTGTGTGTGTGTGTGTGTGTGTGTGTATCGACGTCCGTGTATGGGTGTGGGTGTAGGTGTGTGTGATTGTGTATTGTGTGTGTGACTGTGTGTGTGTCTTAAGCACCTATCAGAGGATAAACCTCTCAAACCAAAGGCGAGTGACTGCACCACTCTGCCACCAGCTCCAAAATTACTATGTTATATGATGATATATAGAAACAAAACAAAACTATTAGCCCCAACACTATATCATATAACTATAGTGTCAGTAATGTCATTAAGAACATTGAGGCCCATTCGAGCTGGGGCCTATCACGGGTTATGTGGTGTGAAGCAGACAGAATGACAACTGCATCCTCCTGAATAGACCGTTAGAATATATCGGATCATTTGCCCAGTTGTAAGCTCGTACACATTTCTGCACCTTGGCTGAGTGAGGCAAGTGGAGTAACGTTCATTTCCCAAGAATAATATAACGAGGAGACTGGGACTGGTTTCGAACTCATGACCATTGACATGAGAGTCCCTTTCCAAACCAATTGGCCACTGCGCCCCCCCCCCCTTACCATGTTACGTCCATATAGTATGTATGATGGATATTGATTTCATTTTGATTATACAGATGGCGATGAACGAATCATTTCATGTGTCTTATCTTGTATCATTTCAGGGGACGCTACTCCAGCTCCGTGCCAAGTTAAAGATGGACGATGAGACCTTGAGGTTTATACGTCAGAGACGGCCACGTCTACAATGTAAAAGGAGGAACGTGGTGGATGACGGTAAGGGGACGTAATTGGTAGGGGAAGTGGTGGATGACGGTAAGGGGACGTAATTAATAGGGGACGTGGTGGATGACGGTAAGGGGACGTAATTAATAGGGGACGTGGTGGATGACGGTAAGGGGACGTAATTGGTAGGGGGCGAGGTGGATGACGGAAAGGGGACGTAATTGGTAGGGGACGTAATTGGTGGGGGACGTGGTGGATGGTGGTAAGGGGACGTAATCGATAGGGGACGTAATTGGTGGGGGACGTGGTGGATGACGGTAAGGGGACCTAATTGGTAGGGGACGTGGTGGATGACGGTAAGGAGACGTAATTGGTAGGGGACGTGGTGGATGACGGTAAGGAGACGTAATTGGTAGGGGACGTGGTGGATGATGGTAAGGGGACGTAATTGGTAGGGGGCGTAATTGGTAGGGGGATGAGGTGGACGACGGCAAGGGGACATAATTGGTAGGGGATGTAATTGGTAGGGGGACGTGGTCTATGACGGTAAGGGGACGTCATTGATAGGGGATGTAATTGGTAGGGGACATATGTAAAATGAGGAACTTGGTGGATGATGATAAGGGGACGTAATTGGTAGGGGACGTGATGGATGGTGTGGTAAGTTATTACCTTTAGTATGTAAAAGGAGGAACGTGGTGGATGATGGTAAGGGGACGTAATTGGTAGAGGACATGGTGGATGATGTGGTGAGCTATTGCCCTTAGTATGTACAATGAGGAACGTGGTGGATGATGGTAAGGGGACGTAATTGGTAGGTGACGTGGTGGATGGTGTGGTGTGATCGAGCACGGACGCCACCAATGAATGCCGTGAGAGAAATGATGGTGATGGACGCGGTAGATAAAGGAAGGACAGAAGGGAATATTATAAATGAAAGCTGTAATGTTAGTAGATGTAGGCCTGGGACCAACAAATTACATTCTTGACATTAATATGCAAATCCTATGTCAGTATTATTGGAAGAGTTATTTTTACTATAAATAAATCAACATTTGGAAGATCCTAACCCAAATTTTGTCTCACCAGCACGTATTTAGATAAGAGTCTCTTGACATATTTGATGTGCGTTCCGCGTGTTTTAAATGGTTTGTTTAAGTATTGCAACATCACGACAAAATGAGACTCTCTGTTTTCATGAAACAGCTGTTGGAATTAATATGATAAACAATTGAAGAAGAGAGGGCGGGCTGTATGATGATCAACATAATATTAGTTGAAAAGTGGTACAGTGCCAGTAGTACAGGGTATAATTAGTATAATATCAAAACGTATCTTTTTTTTTCGCCGGTGGTAAAAACGAAACTTTATATTGTGCATTAGAGTGATTTTGTCTGCTTTGTGGAGTTACCAACAATAAATGCAGAACGACATACACACGAATTCCATAATGCAATATTTTAGTCAGTTGGTTTAAAAAAAAATCTTTTGGACAGGGACCAGAGGCATGTCGGGAATTCGGAGGCGTGTGGGCAGTCTGGACATTCGAGCACAGACACGTGACACGGGAGACATACATGGTAAGATGATGCTGGGGTTGTTGTCAGGTAAAGGTATAGATGGGATCAGAGTTCGAATGCTGGTATAAATGCAGGCTAATAGTGTTAAGACTTTGCATCAAACAGAAGCAAGCCATGAAAATGAAATGCATTTTCAATATCACGAAGATGGTTCGGGGGTGGGGGGGGGGGGGTTATTCCGTGACTATTCCGTGTATCATACTGGTATTTTCAATGCTTGATCTGACTGTTGCCGCCCTGTACTCATTCGCACCTAAATCAAGTGGGGAATTTCCATAAATATTCGTTTCCCAAGGACTCAACGTCACGTCGCTTTGAACCTTGTTACTGTTTGAGGTTTAGGATTGGGTTGGATTCATGATCATGGTTTCGAACCTAGTTTAGATATACAAAAGCTAGGCCCATCTTTATAGATTGGTCTATGTCTTCCTTCCACCCCGACATATATGTATATGGAGGGGTCAAGTGAAGAACCAGTAATGTCGCATTTTCAGAAACCTGAAAAAAACAGTGGGGACTTACTGGGTGAAAAGAACCACTTTCCTACAGTGTCTATTGTTTTATAGTCAAAATTGTTAAGTTGCTTTTATAAGAAAAAATAATTGCAGCCACATGACAGCTCATATATATGTTAGAGAATGAAAATGGTCTGGTCAAATTGGACATAACTGGTTTTCCCCTTGCATCCTTTATATAAATATAGTCGTGTGGGAATGTATTCAGTTCACAAACTAATAAATGCCACCACCCCCACCCCCCTCCCCCCAGCAGCCAGTCACGAAGACAGCGGGTCCGACAGAGTGGGGATCGTGGAATTGAGTGTGGACAGAATGACAGAGGATGGATATACCAGGCCCAATGGCAATGATAACGGTAAGGGGGAGAAGGGGGTGGGGAAGAAGAAGGGTGGGACAATCTCACTCAGATTATTTAAAAAAATGGAAAACTTAAAGACCAAGAAGGGTGCATGCTCGGTGTCCAAGTAGAAATACATCATAAATAATGTTTCCCCTAAAACAGGAATAATCAGATATCTATCAAAACGTCTATACCCATACATTTAAAGACGGGTTGTGAAATGGTCTTTAATTTATCACAATGGTACTTTCTCTTCAGGGTTTATTACGAAAAAAAGACAGAAATAACACGAGCATCAGCGCAGTGAAGCGAAGCAATATAGGATTTTCTTTTTCTCTTTATATGTATGGACATAATAATGTTATGTCGGGTGGAAATTTGATTATTCGCTTTGTGGGGGAAAGATATAGGAGTTTCTTTGCCAGAGAAACGAACAAAAAAAACAATGCCGAAATCCAGACTCGAACCCTCCACATCTGCGTAGTTTGTGCCACCTGTCGACCACCGCGAGTCACAAATGTCAGATATAGTATCATTCAAATCATCTCAACTTCAAAGTAACATACAATAAAATAGTCTGATGAGCGCATCACACTGACGTACTGGAAATATATATTATGATGTTGATGCTAACTATTTTCACATTCAATGTCGTCTTTCTTTTGTCCACAGTAAAATTGAAAAACCAGAGCGACTCTCTTGACAAAGAGACGCCAGAACCTGTGACGTCGAGGGACACTCATGGGGTGACATCTTCAACAATGACGTCATCCACGGCAAGGCCAGCAACAAACGTAACAAGCGCAGCACAATCCCAACCATCCAACTATGCTTCCGGTCAAGGTAATTATAAGGATAACGATACAAATCACAATCACAACCATCCAACTATGCTTCCGGTCCAGGTAATTATAAGGACATCCATACAAATCACAATCACAACCATCCAACTATGCTTCCAGTCCAGGTAATTATAAGTATATCGATACAAATCACAATCACAACCATCCAACTATGCTTCCGGTCCAGGTAATTATAAGGATATCGATACAAATCACAATCCCAACCATCCAACTATGCTTCCGGTCCAGGTAATTATAAGAACATCGATACAAATCACGTTTACAGTATCACATTTGCCCCGGTAAAGCAACGGGACACTCCCCATTTATTACGTCATAGTCAATCTGATAGATGTGAATACAATTCTGTGGCGAGGTCGAAACTACTTGCAACCGAGGGGTGCTCCGATTTTAACTTACATCTCCGCTGGGACGAGACGCATATATTTCACAAGGACAAAACTACTGGTGATAGATATAGCTTTCAAGTTTTTTGGGTCCCAGGCGGTCACCCGTTCAATCGCTAGCAAGGATAAACGTTGCTTGACAAAACCAACATCGAATATTTTCAATTCCAACACCGATTTACAGACATTTATTGATACTTACAGATTCAACAAGCGTCCATACGAATATTTTCAGTCATCATTTCAGACTTTATCTGAGTTTTAATCGTTTCGATATTCATTATCATCGAGTAAACTATTTCGTAAGTTTTCACTTGTTTATTCCATACAAGCACTTTAACATCAGATCACATTTTGAAACAAGAGACAGACTAAAGATAATACTGTCAACGATTCATACCTGTGTCTGGGTCACTCGCTTAATGGTGTAAATGTACTCTTAATCTTTTTCATCAACAACAAAAGATTCGGTTTTGAAATTTAACCCCTAAATATCCTGGCTGCATCAAGCATTCATCCTGGTATTCTTTTCAACTTCCAGTCCCTCCAGCTACATCACTCGACTCATCCAAAAGTTACATCAGCCCCACAAAAAGCAGACCACACGACGCTCATGACGTTGCTGAATTAACAGAGCCCCAATCAGACCAAGTAGATCCCTCCCAGCCAATCCAAGGGCAGACAACTCCTGCAGCATTCCCTCCAATGTCCTCTTCTTCCATTCGGGATATTGACATCCGGCTAGTCATCCTAAACCAGTGAGTGCTTACCTCCCTTTTGGGACATTGGCAACTTAAGATAACAAATAAATATAATTTGTTTGTAGTCTGTCTAAATCCCGTACAAGGACAGGCTCACAGACTTTACGTCATGCGTTCCCAAGCAGGGCTTGTCATAGTCAATATCCAATTAGGGATAAAAATAATAACATAAGAATCCAAGGTGGGGGGGGGGGATTTTGTGTTTTTAGTGTCTATTCCTGGGTTAGACCGGAATAACACAGGACCGCAAAGTGGAATCAAGTTCTTGAAAATTAAAAAACAAAACAAGTGGTATTTGAATCCACGACCTCTCGAACCAAAGGTGAGTGACTTAGCCACCTGACCACCTGTTCTTCATACCAACATAATGACAAATAATACATTCATCTGCCACTAGCTTGGTACTGAATCACAAATATGTCGAGTGAGGAAGTAATATTAGGTGTACAAAGTCTTTTCCATCGTGGCTTTGGCCAGGATTCGAACTTAGAACACCTTGATCTCGAGTCGAGTATCCTCTACACATGACCAAAGACGCGACATGCATAGCATGACAGCTGCCAACAAATAAAATTTAAATGTAGAATAGCAATAAAAAGCGTGCCAGTATGATGCTCATAACAATCTGCTCTACTGTATGCACTCTCATCCATGCCTCAATATCTTGAACAACTTTACTGATGTACAATGTTTATAAAGGTACCCCTAGTTTAAATCCGCTCAAACATCGCTCACTACTGTGTATGGGTAACGGAGGAGTCCAGTATTTTCTCTGGGATAAGCCCAAGCATGACTGTCTTACTGTTGTCTGATTGAATAGCTCAAACCCGGCAGTGTTGACACAGTCTACGAGCATGTCTACATACAAATATAGTCAAAGGGATTCTATTTCAATGCAATCGATTTACGACGTGCTCAAACATCCTCTTGTCTGCGAGATGCTACTTCCACTATATATAATCCCATCGTTGGTGATCGAGTGACTAGGCTGCCGGACTTGAGTTCTTGAGCTTCAAGATTCGAATCCTGATAGTGCTACTCAATATTCAGTATTTGTGAAATACTCTGTGGACATTTTTGTGCCTCTCTCACTCTCTCTCTCTCTCTCTCTCTCTCTCTCTCTCTCTCTCGCTCTCTCTCTCTCTCTC
>JARFNW010117180.1:0-12612 GCA_031763155.1 Dirona albolineata
CTCTCTCTCTCTCTCTCTCTCTCTCTCTCTCTCTCTCTCTCTCTCTCTCTCTCTCTCTCCCTCCCTCTATCTCTCTCACTCATTCTCTTCTCTATCTCACATACAAAGTCAAACTTTCAAGCATGATGCAATCATTTGTTTTGGATCATTCAGCGCACAGCAAGCCACAAATATTCTGTCAGAGATCAGAGGATGATACAAGATCAATTATCATACACACCAAAATCTCCCGTCAGTCAAAATTTAAATCGAAGTGGAATATTATATATGTACTGTATATAACATTCGATGCGTTGCAAAGGATAATCCGAAAACTCTTTAATCCGAAATGATTAGGAAGGGCCCTGAACATTACAATTCAATTAAGCGTTCTAGAGTGTATGTCATGTGAAATTTGATCACGTGACTTTTCAAAATCTTGACCACCATATACCTATAGGTTGGAAAAGTAAGTTAGCCTTTCACTATTGATCCCAATTTCAATTTGTAGCAAAGATAGTTTCCGAAGACCCTGAACATCATATCACCTTCAGCATGTAGGAAGGTTGCCAAACTTACAGCTACACTCAGCGAAAATCCTATCGTCATCACCTACGCTACATGCCTGTCATCACTGTGAAGACATGCGTCACTCTGGGCGACTTTTATGCCCTCTCTTGTTGTAACGATAATCATGACATACACTACGCACATATTCCAGGACATGATGAGATGATTTCATACACATAGACTACATCACATATAAAAATATACGATCTTTCTCTTGACGTGCGAGATTCAATTTTTTGAAATCTCAAGTATGTCTACCTATATTCTTAACTCATTAAAAAACATATTTGTATTACAAATCAGGTGTAAAAATCCTTCTGGGCATAACGAAAAAAATACAATTTGACAAGAAATAAGGCAACTACTAAAGCTTTTTAGTGCACAAATTGAGTAAAAATATGCGAACTTAAAATTTAAAAAAAGCTAACTTAAAAGATTATAAATGTGAGGAATCCTTATTTGTTTTATCCTATTCCCTTTACACCGCAAAGCAGCGCAGGTCTAGCTCCACACTGTTCTTCACTCATTCATCGCTCAAGGCTGAGGACGAGAGCACAGTTATCATTCAAAGCTAAAGACAAGAGGGCAGCTATCCCCCAGGCCCATGGCTAAAAACAGAGCCTAGCCATCAATCATGGCTGAACAAGAAAGCCCTGCCTTCACTCAAGGCTGAAGTCAGCCCAGACATATCCCATGGCTGAAGACCAGACATATCCCATGGCTGAACAGTGCCTAGCCATCATCCATAGCTGAAAACAAGAGCTGGAAAACATACAGACCAGGAAGCCAAGATAAACAGGCGTCTCTGACTGGACAGCTTCAGCACGCCTTTTCTCAGAATGACCAAACAGGTGTCTTTGGCTGGACAGCTTCAGCACGCCTTTTCTCAGAATGACCAAACAGGTTCTCTGGCTGGACAGCTTCAGCACGCCTTTTCTCAGAATGACCAAACAGGTGTCTCTGGTTGGACAGCTTCAACATGCCGTTCCTCAGAATGACTAAACAGGTGTCTGTGGTTAAACAGCTTCAGCACGCCTTTTCTCAGAATGACCTATGAGGTGTCTCTGGCTGGACAGCTTCAACACGCCGTTCCTCAGAATGACCAACAAGCAAATTTCCTATCACCCTTGATGTCTATCTATCCCTTTCAGTTTTAACAGAAAGTGTGGAAATTTTTAGAGCAAGACGGGGATATAGGCCTAAGTATTATTAAATTACTACACAAAATAATACTACTCATCCACCCTATAAATTTTAAATCTCAGTGTTAAATTAAATGAAGTGATTAGTGAAAGGAAAAGCATTATGTACAAGAGTGATAAACAAGAATACCAGATAATCCTATTTCAACTGAAATAACCCTGAAAATAAAAAATAAAATAAATAACCACAAAAAACTGTAAGCTTTAATGGTACATTTTAAGACGGCCTACAGCTACAACATAATTACTTGCTTAACTTATGAAAAGAATATAAATGACGAAAAATAACAATCGCTTACAGTTACATCACAGCATGTTAATTTAATAAAGAAAATAACATCTTAATGGACTCACTAAATTTTGGAATCTGTCATGAGCTATATTTTAACCAAGAAATGTAACAACTTATAAAAAAGAAAAAAAATCTACACCTTTGCAATTTAGAAATGGAAATAAAATAAAATAAATAAATAAATAAAAAAACCCACATATTTCTGCACTGCAATTACAAAGGTGTTCGCAGGTACATAATGTCACATATATTCAGATTGGATGCCATCAACGTGTAGGTTGTCCTAATCAGGCTCACTGCAGGAGCCGGTTTATGAACCCAGCACCTAAAGTATAAATAAGACGCCATTACCCTGACATTACTGACAATTAGACCTTGTATCTTTGCTACAACTCCATGTGAGAAAAAGGCGGGTTTCTTGTTAGAAAATAAAAGTCATGCAAACTGATTTGTTTCCTTTTCTTTTATTTGGTAGAGACTTGGTTCCACACAAATAATATGAGATAATAATATATATATATATATATATATATATATATATATATATATATTCATAGATCACACATACATACTCCATAACTTACAAACAGCTGATACTGATATGACCATGAAGCTTAAGCCATGTAACTAAACAATAACAATAACAATAACATTCCATTCATATCATCACTTTAAACAAGCACATTATATAAACTTGTATGGTATATCAATATTAATTAAATATTATTACTAACGTCAATTTGAATGCAATCTGACTGATATATATATGTCACAATCTTATACAAAATTATGACATATTCAGACATGATGGATGATGGATTTTTTTTATTTATTGATACATCAACAAAACTCTCCTTTAAATCTAAAATGAAATAGAAGAACAATGTCACCATTTCACCCTCAAAACATCATTCGGGAAAAAAAAAACCCCAAAAAACTATACACAAAAAGGAATGTGATTCTACAAAAACTGTGATGAAACTGCGAGTAAAACAACAAAAGATATTGTCGCATTCACATTTCAATTTCAAGACTTTCACTTGAATAACATCATAATAATATTTTGATACATGAAAAAAAAAAAAAATACAATTTGTAAGTAACAAAAGTGAAAGAAAATTTGTGAGAAAGAGAATAAATCCCATATTTTCTGTAAAATCTCATACTCATAATCATAACATAAAGAGCCTGCTTTATATCACAAATCATATATAAACCGAGGTGCCACCTAAATTTCCTCACAGAAAGATTTCTCAATGAAAAAAAAAGCACTAAAGCTAACATTCACGAACTGAAAGTAAGTACTTCAATGTTTTTAATGAAGTTACTGTTTTCTTTTTCTCCCTTTCACTTGCGAAATGTGGCGAATAACGGTAGCTACTACTGTTACAATCATCTGTGATTTCAATGACAAGAAACAAAAATAATCACAAATGAAGAAATTTCAGGGTGAAATCTTCACACCATATCAAAACAAAAATTGCTTCTTGTGTCACTGAAAGTAAGTTGCTTCTCTTTGCATTTGTACTGAGGAGAATCCTCTATGGATACAAAATGTGCGGATACTTAGATAATCATTGGCTTGTGACAAACACACATGCCCTTGTAATATCTTTTATGTATTTTTGTATCTCCAAACAATTTTCACCCGTGTGCCGAAATTAATATTTTCACGATTATTAATACAAAGAAATGCTCCACCAAAGATTTCAAATGCAACTTTTAGTCACGTAGAGATTCCAATACTTCTGACATATATTTAAGCATTGATTGTCAATTCTTCTAAGTACTATTGCAAAGAAGACTAAATGTCGTGAATCTTTGCCAGTTTGATGGAAGACCGACATTTCAGCACAGTTTATTGCGACATATAGCACGGAGAAACGGTAAAATGACAGGATAAGTCAACTCTCTCGCTATCATCAGTAATTTCAGGCCAGCAAAGCCACTCACCATCAGCGTTCACATGACATAATATCAAATATTCTCCAAAACTCATTCGAAACAAATACCTTTGGTGAACTTAAAAAAAACTATTTCACTAGTTAATTTGTAAAAAAAAGAATGTTCCATATATCCAAGGTACTTAATTCATTACAAACTTTTGAATTTACCCCAAAAACATTTTTCCTGACAAATTTTTGCATTCATGTTCATAAGAAACACTAAGAATGACCTTGCTGACTCACAGTGAGACGAGTGACGATAGGTCAAAGTTTAATCCCTCAAATACAATAGTGATTACTATATAACAGGAGAGAAACCGCCGACAATGCTGGTCTTTGTAGTATAAAAGTATCTCAAAGATTGCAAGAGGCACACCAATAGAGGATGACACTGACACATGTGCAGCAGCGGTAGTGAGTGAGTCCACTCACTGGCTACCACCATTACTGATAATATGTGCCGGATAGACGAAATAGACTGATGGATCCTAAACGCAGCATTCATGATGGGCTTTAAGTTTTTTTTAAATACGAATAATACATTACTGGATACAGAAGCTAAAAACCACCCACCGTTATGTGAATGTAAATTTACTTAGCGCTACTTATTCACAATCATCACCATGCTCTTATTAAGCGCTTTACATCAACTTCAATCAAATCCAAGCAATGCAAAGGGGAGTCAGAGATAATAAATATCAATTACTGTCAAATGGCACCCCCTGACAAACATACCACTACCGCTTTGGGTTACCTTTATCAAGATGCTACCCTACTGACACTGATTCTAGCTGACTCACAAATACACACTCACAGGTCAGGCAGCAATTTCAAACCTGCACAATGCAAAATCTGTTAAAAATGGAGGAATTATATATTATATGTGTCGCACAAAAAGTTTCATGCGTTGTAACAGTAACAAACTATTGTCCGTTGAAAAACCATTATAAATTCTACAACAATAAATAATCTGTGGAGATGTTCAGTATCTTGAGTGCATGATAACATACTTTTTAATTGGCAGCTCTCAAGAGCGATATTTAATGCAAACCTTTTTTTTAAAAAACAGATATAATAATCTGAATAAGACAGCACACAACAATTTATATATATATATATATGATATATATTTAACAATAAAATAAAAAATGAACCCCGACATGAGCAAAGAACAGGCTGCTTATATCATGATTTAAAAGGACAAGTAGAACAGTATGATATTTTTTTATGTGAACAAAGCTTCACGTTAAAATGCAAAGGTAGTTTTTTCTCTAGATATGAATATGATATTCAATTCACACAAATGTTTTTGAATGAGGCAGTATCAAAGCGAAAGCATTCCGGGTAGTACAATATCAATTATTATTTGTTCAGTTTTTAATATTAATTTGGTATTGTATACTCTCTCTCTCTGTGCTAGAATAAAGGTGTGTGAGTGTGTGTATGACAAAGGTGTAAATATGGAACCTCTTTTCCGCACGGTAAGCAAAAATGTTGCTGAGGGCGTTCTAATACTAATAATAGACTGATGACAAAAAGATTTTTCTGAATCTTGTTAACCATATAATCAAATTGCTCTTGTAAAAAAAAAAAAAACAACTCTTGACTCTTCACGAAGAACACAGTGGTTTTGTTTGTTATTTTGATGAATTTCTTTCCCCTTTGTCTCCTCAAGACTCATACAAATGATAATAAACATCATTTTGCTAACGCAGTGGCAATCCGATACATTATAAGCACATTGGCATACATTTATTTACACATATTTGTTTCATTCTCGCTCACATCTTTCAATGCCATGAATGTGAATCCACAACGATATCATAATAATGAATGGAGCCAAGAGTTAGTTCAGCACAACAATCGATCAATTTTCAAATTCTCAAAAAGGAACACAACCCTGAGTATTCTTCAATCACATTGGCCTTTAAGTTCATACTCATCACTAACACCATTCTTTAAATAACTTTTGCTTTTATATATTCACTCTTCATTTTCAACCTGGAAATGTAATTCTTGATTGGATCACAAAATACTTTTGACTGAACGCTAACTACACATAGGGGCTTGAGACTGAGGCAGTGTCAACTTAATGCAAGGTGTAATTTAAAATAATAATAATGAGAAATAGTATCTACAACTCATATTCATAGCACTTACATAAGAAAAAGTTAATTGTGCGATTCTTGAAAAGAAAAAAAAAAGTCTTCTTAATTTGTTTTCATTGTTCTTAGTTTTCAACAACAACAAAAATAAAAAATTATGGTGATGACAATAATAATAATAAATACTAATACTAATAATATGAAATAATAATAATAATGATAATAATAACAATAATAATACTAATACTAAATAACGGACACAATAAAAAGACCTTGCATATAAATATTCTAGCCTGTCATCCCCATCTGACCCGTACCCCCCAAAAAAATCACAGAAATAAACTGATGAGCGTTGGGAATTCCTATTCACTCCCACGCCAATAAATACTTCTGGAGCGTTTAACAGATGGCAGCGCATTATTATCATTAGATCTAAGTTAAAGGTATCCTTTTATAACAGCTAAACAGAATGAACAGAACTATCTTCAAAAACAGATATAATATGAATCATACTCGGTAATCTCACACAGATGCCTCGTAAGTGTCATAGACACTTTTCACATCCTTCCTCGAAGACCCGCTCTGCCGCCGGTGACGATCTACGGTCCGTTTCTCGCGACCATCGGCTGATTCTGAAACTTGCAAGGCGCGTACAAATGACATGGGCCGATTTTGGTTACTGCTCAATAAATGGGAAGAGGATAGAGAGGAGGATGATTGAGAAGGGTGTCGTGACGAGGCAATGGAAGGGCTTGGGGTGTTGGATGAGGCAGCGGTGGCTTGCTGATAGCTGCTGCCATGAGGATGGTTGCTGGATGACGAACGCAAACTGTTGCTGCCTATGGACCCTGAACCTGTAGAGAAGGTAGTCGGCAATAACGGCTGATATCCTGACACAGTATGATGAGATGAGTGGTTCGAAGCGGGGTGATGATGATAATGATGTGGCGTGTTGACACTGGCCGCACTGCCAGTGGTGTCTGATAAATTCCTAGGAAGACTACGCTCCCGAGAAGCACCAGACCTCCCTCGGGAACCCGACCTGCTGGGAGGGTCAAAGTCAAAACTTTTTGATCTGTCTCGGTCCCTGGATTTATCATAATCTCTTCCGGAGCTCTTCTCTTTGGATCTAGAATCGGGATGCTTTTTCTCTTTATCCGTATACCGGCTGGCAGAGCTAGGGTCATGATGTCTGTCGGCGTATTTCCCACCTTCTTGACCATGCGGCCTCCCATTGTCTGAAAAAGTGAAAACATCATCCTGACTCCTCTCCCTCCCCACAGTCCTATAACCCTCTCTGCCCTCCGTGTCACGATTGAGAAGGTCGGAGGAGTGGAAGAGTTGGTCCCGCGACCTGTTCAACCTACTGTGACTCTGAGAAGAAGAAAGCGAAACATTATGGTGGTCATGGTGAGACTGTATGGAATCTTTTGACTGGTCCAGGTATTCCCTGGACCGAGTCAGGTTCTCCCTCGACTTACTGGGGTAGAAGTTCCTGGCCCTGTCCTTCACCGTGCTGGAAGGAAGAGTGGAGTATCCGTTATCCCTGGACGTCACGGAGCGGGCCGAGGACCCGGGAGACTGGGGAGGTCGTCCTGTAGGTTGGTGACCCGGGGCGGGGGAGGACACTGAAGATGCGTATCGGCTCCCCTGAGGCGAGCCGATACGGGGTATGGGTTTTGATGAAGGAGCTCGAGGAGGAAGTTGCTGCTGCTTCTCTGAGCTCTGAATGGCCGTCCCGCTCTCTGAGCGGCTTCGGTGAATTCCGGGACTGTTGATGGATGAAAATTTACTCTGGTTGCGGGAGTCGAAAGAGTCCTCCTCCCCAGCCACTATCGGGGCCTTCTTTCTGCCAAGACTACCCCCATTTTGAGTGTTGTTGTGAGAGCCGGACCAACCTGATGGACGTTCAAATGTGTTTTTGGACTGTGCGGGGGTGGCAGTCGCCGCTTTCTTGTTTTGGCTACTTTGATTCCCAGAAGATGGCGTCTGTCCATAATAGTTGGGTCCCGATTCAAACAGGTTGGTGTAGGATCCGTCTTGCTTGTGTGTGAGAGGAGGAGACGGCTCGATGTCAAATGATTGGCTGCTTTTGTCCATGTACTCATCAAGCTCGTGGGTACTCCGCGGCCTCAACTAAAAACAGGATAAAAAGTAATAAACAACATGTAACATTCTGTAGCTTTCAGATTTGAAATGAATGAAGAAATTAAAAGATAGATCAACAGAAATCAGACGATTCACATAAACACCAAGTAGATTTCAAGGGGTAAATTTATGTCAAAACACAACAATAAAATCAATAATTACTTCTACACTAAGGAAGCAAAACAAATATTTCAATATCATGTTACACTCTTCTTTGCTTGATTTAAACTATGCTATAAATAAAACCCACGACAAAATTCGCTTCGTGCCACCTGCAGACCAATAATATGCTGTCAGGGATGATAAAACTGAAAACCTTAATGGTTTTAATATAATAATTTTAAAAAATCAAAATTTATGGTGCACAGCGTTTTTGGTATTTCTGGATAATGAAATTTGTTTATTAAAAGTTTCTGACCATGGAGAAAAACATTTTATATGACATTGACAGGTTGACGTAGATATATCATGACAGGAGGCACAAACATTTACCAAAGAAGGCAAGATTTTATGAGGTAAACTCAATGTTATCTTACCGTCAGCAAAATATAGAAATAGAACTTTAAATACAAAAGTTTAAGCCCCAGATAGGCCAAAATTGTGGCATGGTTATTCTGTGTATCAAAGCAATCACACCACATATTTAAACTAACGTTGTGGCAATAACAACCATTTTGAGCCTTGATAAACAAAGCGATAAACATAATAAATCGGCTATGAAATTACAGAAACATTCCTACTCTTACATTAATAAAGCAATCAGAATTATACAAAATCTTATTTATAATAAACAAAAATAATCAAAGACCTCTTCATCAACGCACCAGACTTTATATGCTGGATCTAATCTAAGAGGCTGATCGAATCGGCCGATATTGTTCTAAAGTCAATTGACACTATGATTATAGCATGCGATTTGCTCATAATAGTCTTGCCTCTCTATCGGCCTTACAACATCCTACATTAACGTGCCATATGACATGTACTGAGGAGAGTGATGATATCGACCATCACACACGCTGAATCATTTCTCTTGCTATTTCTCTATAAGCCAGATTTGTATTTCTGATTGCCACTTGATCAAGAATAAAATACAATGGATAATTGAGAGTACATCAGATACGCCCTTAATCAAATCAAGTCAACATAATCCAGATGTCCTACAGCCCACTTTACAGGTATGCAATTTTAAACTAATCTATGTCTCGAACATATGTTTTAAAAAAAAGAAATATAAGCATATCGACAGTTTTAAAACAACCCAAAAAGGTTCAGAGCTAAAATGAATTGCACTGAAAACAAAGACAAACCATTTAATAACAATACAAAAAAAACCACCCCCACTTGCGAAAGCCACTCAGACTGAGGAGAACTGCACACTCACACACAGCAAGAAATGATGTTAATCTCTCTGAATAAATAGATCTTAAGATTTGAGTTTGATGTCCCAAAATACAAAGCAAAGTACAAAGTACTGTATCAACATTGAATACAACTGAGTAAGAATTACCTCACCTACACCCTTTCTGTATTTGTCAAAAGGAATAATCTATCCAATATTCTCATTAAATCATCAACATGACGAATTTAAATCTAGTAACCTTCTGTGTTTTCCAATGCCTTCCTACACACCTTGTGGAGAAAGGTAAAAGTAATGGAAAGAGGCCCTATTCTTACAATCTTCTTTCTTGACCATTTCCTCAAAACTGAACACCAAATGTAAGACGCAAGAGAAGTTTATGCAAGAACAGAAATAGCTGCAGCACATATGGCAATGGAAAACAGCAATAAATAGCCATAACAAGTCACAGTAAACAAGAAGCCACAGGAATAAAAAGAGAAGATTATAACAAAACAGGGAATGATGCAAAAGTAGTACTGAAGAATAATAGCACAAGTAAAAGATGACTCGTGTTCCGTTTAGTTAACGAACCATCAGAGATGAACCGGCTCTAAGGTTGACATTGATACCAAAGTTACACAGTTCTTAGTTTAATACCACTTTTGGCACTGGAGGATTAATTCGATGACCAGAAAAATGTTAAGATTTACAAGATATCAAATAATGCACATACAATAAAGGCAGAGTAACCATGGCCCTCATTTATCACATGCCGCATTATGATCTTTATCAAAGATGAATGTTATCTTCTTTTTTTTAAACCACAGTAACTCTTGTCAAAGACTTTTCAGAGATGATAAATATATTGAATTTGACCAACGATTGAATTTCATATTATTTATATAATGTAAATAAAACGCAGTGCACACACAAGCACGTTCAAGTCTTACACACATCAACAAAAGATTCAGTTTTAATTTCACTTGAAAGACATTTACGCTGAGCATCTTTACATAGCTTTGTTTTCTGAAGTGGTTAAGAAAAAAAAGAAGAAAAAAAAGAACATCGCCCTAAGAAATTTTGAAACATAAATAAACACCTAATCACATTGATCTGTTACCTTCAAAAGGAAGATCAATAAACTTCCAGGAAAGAAAAAAAAAAAGAAAGAAAAAGAATAAAAACGAAATTCATGGGTATGTAACAAAACATGTCACATCAATTTGAATAGACCATGACAACAACAACAAAATTTCATTAAAAATTTAAAAACCCAACAAAAACAAACAAACAAAAATTATTCTAATTCAAAATGTTCCTTAAAAAATTTTAAAAAAAACCCCAAAAAACTGTTGTTCCGATTCTGTTATCAAACACTCACCCAAGAGAAAGATCGATATAAGAACTCTTAAGTCTAAAGAGCAAGAGTACAACAATTGAAAGAATGCTGTTGAGTGAATGAGTGAATGAGAATGTACGGCACTACCAAAATTTGATTATTTAAAAAAAAACGTAATTAATGGGACAAGAGCATCACACCTGTTCCATGGGTTTGCATTTTGACATTCACTCTGTGCTATTTCATTCAATATGCCAATCATCCAATATATATATATTCCAGTCACCCAAAACAACAATATCAAACAAACTCGAAACAAAAAAACCTCATGTTAAATAAATTGCCCGGAGCAGTAACTGAGAACACAACTTCATCATGCACAACCAGACAAGCTAAGTGTAGTAAGACTCTTCAAACGTTGCGAGGATAGAGGCCCAAAGAAAGCCACACTTGGGATTTATTGTTGTTTAAAGAACAGATGTGTACGAAATCTTGATATTTGACAAACCCCACCGACTGACAATTATCAGAGACTAAAAGATCAACATTTTCAAAGCTCTCTCTCTCTCTCTCTCTCTCTGCCAGCTTCAAAGTCTTAGACAAAGAAAAAACACTTTGAACAACATAAAATTTAAAAAAAGAAAACAAATATCTGGGATATTATTACAAACACACATCAAGCCTCTTCAAAGACCAAACTAATCGTCACAGAAATTGATGTATCTCTTGCCTCTCTACACAAGCATAAATTGCTAACCATATCCAGATTTTTAAGCGAGTTGTGCATACTTAACAATAACAAGATAAGTTTGCTGAGTTATCAACGACAATCTATCAGATTAGTTATCAACACCTACACTCACAACGGTAATCACAAATCATGCCACCAGTCAAAGACATTTTTTTTTAAAATAATGAAAAGAAATGTTACACAGATATCATGACACAATCACTTAACGCAAATAAATAATAAAAATAATATTTTAAAATCTAAAAGGAGACCGTTCAATTTGGGTTAGCACACTAAGCTAAGTCTGTGGAGTTTTTATTTTAAAAGACTGAGTATCCAGATTTTGGCGAATGGCAGTAAAAAATATGGCGCATCGACTGATCCAGTCCTGGTGTAGATATCATAGTATATAAAGTCACAAATGCCAGAATAAAATATCTAAAACGGTTCGAGCATGAGGAAAAAAAAAACAAACATTTTTTTGGCTCTCCTGAATAATTTGAAAAATGGATATATACGGTCTTTAAAAAAAACAAAAAAAAAAAACACTCCAGAAAAGTATACATAAAAATAAAAATTTACAAATCCATACATACAAAACATATTAAAAAATCCAAAAATACTCACATTGTGATTTTTATGGACTACTGGTCGGATACCGTTGGAATTGTTCCCCACTGTAATGTTAACATCATTCTCTGCAGCCATATACGTAATTTTACTGGAATCTAGCTTGACAGTTCTAGTCTTTGGAATGTAGCCTACGAGTCTGTGATGGGTAGACAAAGGCAAAACAAAAAACCTTAGAGTTAAAGTAAGAATAATCAAATTGCAATTACAACTACACAGATAGCTGCAAAGATCGAGTGAAAAAAATGTGGAAATCCATTTTTCCTGTCCTTGGGAACCGTATATCCTTGGTGATTTATTTATGGGGGGGGGGGGGGGGGGGGGGGGGG
>JARFNW010117291.1:0-12610 GCA_031763155.1 Dirona albolineata
TCTCTCTCTCTCTCTCTCTCTCTCTCTCTCTCTCTCTCTCTCTCTCTCTCTCTCTCTCTCTCTCTCTCCTTCCTCCCCCCCTCCCTCCCACACTCCACCCCCGCACTCTACACTACTATAGCTAGCACCGGTTAGCCAATTTCTGTTTTGGCATGAATAGACTAGATGAACACAACTTTGCGATTTAAGGAGTATTAATAAAGGCCTTTGATTCATTGTACGCACCTTTCAAGCGGGTTCCGTTGGCTTTATAAATATCTTGTGTTGTTTGGTACACTTTACGGACGAAACAGAGGGGATCACTTTACGGGGCAGCAGCAGCTCTCAATCAATTCTTTGCTTATTACTGTCGGTGCTGGCTGTTTATAAAAGCCAGTCAATATAGTGTATACAGTGACGAGAAAAAGAGACAACCCTGTTTAACTCCCAGTTGTCTCTCGCCGCGTATGGAATTCAAAACTGATCTTGTCCCTTAAAGCTGGTAATTGAGTAACTTGAATAACTTTTTAAATTTTTATAAAGCGATCTTGAATAATTCGTAATTCATAATGACAAAAAAAAGTTTTTAAGTCTTCAGTTTAACGCACTTTTGACTCTGTTTTACGGTCATAAAATTATCAAAGAGCGGAATAAACATGAAGATTGCAAAAATTGTATCAGTATTGTTAGTATTTTTTATTATTATTATTATTATTATTGTTATTATTATTATCATTATTATATTATTTATATAGGGAGGTATTATTTCATGAACGACTTCATTTTTGGAGAGTATGAAATCAAAAGAAATAGAACTTCTGCCTTCAGATTTGAGTTCAACGCTCTTTTCACTAGGTGTAAAGTCATAACATTTATCAAAGACGGAGCTTTGGGGTGCTTCAAGACCAAGACAGTCTGATCTTTGCCATTTTAGCAATAGCTTTATTATGTGTTTGCAGATGTCGCACATTATTTATCTTAGCGTCAGGCGACTAAAAGGTATAACTTCTTAAATTATGGGTTATTATCTGTGTTTTATAGCTACTTATTTCTAGACCCACACATTTTACTGGGAGCGGGAGTGCGGATGCGCATGCGCAATAATTAAAATTCCGGCCAAGAAAATCATGGCAATGTAACAGTTGTAAGATATAAAAAAAAAGAAATCAAAAGGGAATTGAAATCCTTTACAATTAACAAAAGGTCGCTGCTCGATTATAAAAACCAGATTTTTTTTCCCCCAATCATGGACTTGATCCATAGTGTTATGCTTGCCATAGAAAGCTACAGGACGAGTCCAAAATGGACACTGGACAAGGAAGACGAGACCATAATACAATTTCATAACATAATGTCATATTATATTATTATCATTTGATTATATCTCATTTCTTAACAACAACACCCCCCTCCCATCCCGGAAAGAAAAAAAACCCAGAAAAAAACCCAACAAAAAACCAAGATTGTTCCAAGGGTGTTGTATGTAATTGTCCAAAAATTGTTATTTACTCTTCAAATGAAGCATGATGAATTCCAACACGTTGTCGAGTGGTTTGAGGAGGGTAGTACGTTACGCCCATTCTCACCTGTCCCGGGGGCGTTCGTTGCGTCGAGCGGGTTGATTAAGACTAACATTCAACATTCCGGGCATCAAAAAAGGTTTTGTACGGGATGTGAACGTCTATGATATTTTTTGTATCATCTGTGACATTTTAAAAGCTCCCTTTGGAACAGTTCACGCTCTTGAGGGTCACGATACCGTGTCGGAGGTGTCGTCCTCTTTGTGCCTGTCGCAAATTAAGTTTAAATTATGATGTGTTCATTGAATTGAGGCGTCTAAGTAGTGATCGTAAGTTGGACGGACAACTTTTTTACGCGTTTTGCGTTATATCAACACTATAATAGCTAGGCATTTCAGTGGCAGCGTCTATTTCCATTTTTTTTTCTTCAAATCTTTTTTTTATTTTTTAGATGGCAGTTAGACTAGTTAGCGATATAATTATTTGTAAGATCATAATAATATATTATTAGTTATATTTTTCTTCAAAGCTGTATTCATCAAACAGTACATTCCTGTAAAATGATTATTGATAGAAAGCGAATGATATCACTTTGTGTCATACTTTGGTATGTGGATGATCGTGACTTTGTCATATATATCATATTCATGATATATTATATTATATATCATATATTATTATTATAGCCTCCAGGAGACCGTGTAATGTTTAGACAATTTTTTTTTACCTGTAACTCCACAGTGAGAATGCAGCAGCAGCAGCTTGCATCAGTACCTGCTTTGTTTTGTGTGTGTTTGGGTGGGTGGTTGTTTTAAGTTTGTACTGATATACTACCTACTCCTATGCATTGGAAGTAATAATAAGAGACGTGCATTGTGTCTTTCGGAATAGTACATTTCAAAAAGGTGGGGGGGGGGGGGTATTTCTGTCTTTCACAAAGTTGCAACAAGGTCAGTAACTCAATTTTAAGGAATAACATTATCGCCGTCCTTATTCATTATAATAGTAGGCATTCATCGACCCACAAGTATACAAGCATACAAAACAAACAAACCAACTACCCCTAACGTTGTTTTACTCGTTGACCGTGTCAGTGTGAGTACTCCACTAACCCCCACCGACCACATACTACGATAAAATCCTTGTCAAATTTGTAAAAAAAGGGAGATAAAAAAAGTTTATGCCTCGTATTCTCTATTAATCTGGATTATCTGTGTGAACTTGGAGATCCGTGAGTTATGACAGTGATTGCTTCTTTTCACACAAGCGTTTACAGATCTTTATGTTCCCGTTTTTATTTTCTTTCACATAAGAAAGAAAAGAAAGAAAAGAAAAAAAGGGAAAAAAGAAAAGAAAAAATATATTAGAGAGACAACTAAAAAAGTCATTTACTAATGCGGTTTTGATCAATATGATAATAAAAAAAGAGGAAAAGCAGCGAGCGCAATATTATTATTTTACGCTGTCCGCTTGGTTAAGCTCGCTACAGTCTTAAAGACTAATCTCGCATTTCAACCCCGTGAGAGGAAATAAATAAGTTCATTTGAACGGCTGAACAATTGGCTTTCTTTGTACTATCCTGCTTGATTACCTAAATGGAGATATTCACGTTAAACGCAATATAGCATGGTTAGAGGGTCGGGAATCTCTCCCGACAAAGGGAAGAAAGGGACCGAGGATTGTTCGGCGAGCGCTCCTCCTATTGACAATTCTATTTGAGAGCCTGAATGGGTTGTCGACACCTGTGAATATACCCACCCGACGCGGACTATTTTTTTTTCACGCCAAATGATTCTCAGATGTGAAGAAATGTAAGCTATATTGAAAACGTAAACTGAAGGGTTGTGAAAAGGCGGCAAGCAAGATAAAAATAAAAAGTCCGACTCAATTCATAATACAGCAAAGGGGATGGATGGCTTGATGAAAATAATAATAATAATACAAAGATGATAAAAGGAAAGCGGGTGGTTAAGGGGCGGGGGTAACGCGCGGACGTCCGTGTATGACAGGGGCTGGTCGTCGTCGTCTTCGTCGTTCTTCTTCAATTCAAGGCGGGTGGGTGATCTCAGGCGATCACGGCGACGAGAGTGAACTTCTATCTACTATCTAGTTGTTAAACGGGTGGAAACCCCGAAATAAAAACCTTTTTTTTTAGAATGGAATGGGTTTTAGTTTCACTTGAAAAGACTTAAATCGTGTTGGGACACCATCCGAGAATCTGTTGTTTCTTTTTGGTGTATTATCGCAATTACCTTTTGTCGTTATCAGTCCCTTTTAGATGAATGAATAAATAAATGGTGTAAAAGAAAAAATAAATTTAAACAAAGTTTTACTTTTCACTTTTTTTTCTCCTTTATTCATTAGTATTGTTATCTGACACTTAAGACTGATTCTTTCCATCTCTTTTAAACTAAAAACGTTCCAGTTGGCAACGCACTGGCCTTGTCGCCTTGTTCTCCTCTGTTTGAATCGGGCGAGTCATTAAAAATCGAGATCGGACAATTAACCCTTCGGACGGGTCCACTCATCCCTTCCCTCTTCCTTTTCTCTCCCCTACAATAAATTTTAATATCCTTCCCCGCCTTTTCTTCTCGCCTCCCCCATTGATGAAAACATCCATCTATTCTCGTTTTCTCACCTCTCTCTTTGTATTTACACTATGTATTCCTTTCACGGAAACTGTTTTATGTGTCCGGAGCCTGCAATTTTTCTCTCTTCGAATTAGACGGGTTGAATGAAAGAGTGCGAAGCAGAGGAATAAGAAGAAGAAGAAGTGACGGCGAATGGGGAAAGGGTGTGGATGGGTGGGGGGGGGGGAGAGGGTAAAGGGGTATAGAGTAAAGACCCCTGTTTCTACAAACTACAAACCACATGTTACCGTCGCACGGGGAGTCCCCAACACCCTCTACAGTGCACTGGTCCATACCCACCCTCTTCGGATGTCTTCCTTTCAGTTTGGAATCCGGATAGCTCAAGCACACGGTTATTTTTACCCCCGGGCCATGCCATATGGGGACAATAAGGGAAAATATTGTCCTAAAGAGGGTGATTATATTTTTTTTATTATCATATATTATTGTCATCGGAAGTAATTGACTCAAAAAAAAATGAAGAGAAAAAAAAGAAGAAGAAGAAAAAAACAACCAACCCCTATACGACGGATGGTTCATAAGAAGGGATAGTTAGTAGTAGTAGTAGTAGGAGTGTGGACAAAATAGATGGGAAGATAACCCACACAAAACAGGGGAGCTAATTTGGACGTTAAACGCTTTGACGGGCCAATACAAATAAGGTGATTAAAGAATAATAAAACTTTTTTTCTTCTTCTTTTTTTTTTAAAATGGGAACACGACGACGACGACGTCTGGGCGAGAAAAAGAGGACACTGGTGGTGGTACTAATAATCTTCTTTGGTGAAGTTTATATTAACATTTATTATTCTTTTCGTGAATTTTTTGGGGGTTGGGTTTGTGATAGGTTGAATTATTATAAAGTAAAGGTGTTTGAAGAGAAAAGAGATTGATGTTTAGTAAGGTGTTCAAGGAAAAATTATTGTACCTTGTATTATGTACTAAAAGAAAAGGACAAGAGACTAAGAGTAAAATGGGACGAATACAAAAGACAACTTTATTTTGAAAGAACCGAAAGGAAATAATAATAATGATAATAATAATATTAAAAAAACAATTAGCATTTTGTTGTGAGGAAATTCAGATCTCAGGAAACTAGTAAAAAAAAAAAGTCTGGGTGGAGAAGGTGAAGTGAAGTTACTGGATTGTGAAGTAGTTTGATATTATTATAGTTGTCTGACTAGAACAATCATCTTATAGAGTAAATCTATTTATAGCTATTAAACCTATCAAAGCACAAAAGCTGCCATTGGTTTTGGTGACGAAAGAAAGACAGAACTTTCAATCATCTTGCCATTAACATAAATGTTCAATTATGTTATGGCGTTGACAAGTACTTCAAACGCTTTTGTTTGTGGTCTTCAAAAAATGATCTTATTAACTATGATATAACTATTCTTGATCATATCCAGAGGCTATTCGACTATTCTAAAAGAGGAAAAAGAGGAGGAGGAAAAAGAAGTGAAGGAAAAAGAGGAGGAGGAGGAGGAAGAGGAGGAAGGGAAAAATGCTACAATACCAAAATCTTTTGGTCAATTATTAGAACCATCGGGTGATGGTTGACGTTTAGGAAAGGAGGGGGGGGGCGGGGGGGGGGGGAGAGAATCAGTCTAGATCGAATGATAATAATATTATTATTATCATTTAATTTATTAATTATTCATCGTTTTTCGTTGGGGTTTTTTGTGCTTTTTTTCTTTACTTTTATGTTTTGTTGTTGTCATAACTTCAATGGGTGTCACACACCTTTTGTATTCTATATCAATTTGAATTTAATCCTCTCATTCCTGTGGAATTCCCCCTACCTCCGCTACAATGGCATGCACTGTTTGAATGGAGCCGATTCTTCTGTGTGACAACTCGCACCGAACCGCAGCATCAAAGTAAACACCTGTACACAATCCTCTTATTCTATAATAGTTGCGTCATGACACAGCCGACGAAATTACTGTAAACTGGAGGGGGGTGGGTGGGGTGGCGGTGTTGGTTGGGGGTGGTGAATAAATGTACCCGTGAACTCTCGCCCTCCCATTCAACTCTTCCAATTTTGTATTATTCCGCCTACTATTTTCAAACATTTCGTCCTTGGTGACACGTTACACTCCACTGAAGTCTTCTTGACACAGACACACACACACACATAACCACACACATAAACACACACATACAAACACACACACACACACACACACACACACAAACATAAACACACACATAAACACAAAAGTACAAACACACACACATAACCACAGTGTGTGACAGATAGAAATAAGATTTACAACGGCGTCAGATTATCATTCGCCACAATAATGATGTGTCCACTTTGATCCTATATTCATATTACATAAAATGGCGCAACTTCAAAACGTATCACACGACTTGATCATAGACTAATTTCATATCAGATCTTTACATTCTTATTATCATTGTTATTATTATCATTGTTATCACCATCATGGTTATTATTATTATTTATTATTATTATTATTACTATTATTATTATTACTATTATCATCATCATCATCATCATCATCATCATCATCATCATCATCATCATCATCATCATCATCATCATCATCATCACCATCATCATCATCATCATCATCGTCGTCGTCGTCGTCATCATCATCATCATAGTGATAATGAATGAAAACTGAATAGTTTCAGTGACATGACAATCGTTATCCTTTTCAACGTAATATTGATTTGTCTTTTTTATGCTACATAGCGACATACATAACTTGCAATCACCCCCCCCCCCATCTTTTATCCCAGCCCAGTGTGTGTGTGTGTGTGTGTGTGTGTGTGTGTGTGTGTGTGCGTGAGGGTGTGTGCGTGCGTGTGTGTGTGTGTGTGTGTGTTTGTCGTATATGACATAAATCAATAAATCATATATTATGACCTCAGAAGTAATGGCAACAAGATATAAGGAATGTTTAACTCGTTAAAAGCCGTGACAAAATGAAGGTCTTATTTGTTTGGTTTGTTGTCTAAATATGCAGACAGTCAGACATCAAGTGTTTCCCAATCGCAATCACGAGACAATGTTGACTTACCGGCTCAGTTCGATGGGTAATCTGGAAAGTGTGTCAATCCTTCAAAGACACTACATGGTCACGATGCATAGATGTATTTACGTTTGTTTGTTCTTTGTGAGTTAAGGGACAGTTTCGGCACTTTGTAGGTCATTGTGGCGCTGTAGTTTACTTGCGGCTGACGTTTAGGTTATTTTGGTGGAGGTGGTTGGTCGTGTGGGTGTGGTGGTGGTGATGTTGATGATGATGTTGATGGTAATGATAACAATAATGATACCAATAAAAGATAATAATCGATAATATCAATAATGGGGATGATGATGATGATGATGATGATGATGATGATGATGATGATGATGTTGATGATGATGATGATGATGATGATGAACATGATCTTGATGATGAACATGATCATTATCATGATCATGATCATAATCATTATGATCATATTATGTCGTCAGATCAAGGGTTCGAAGGTGTATGATATTACTTTACCAACATTGCAAGCAGATAACAACCTACTGAGTCATTGGAAGATGGCCTGCACTGAACGTTTTACAATAATATACACCATTGAGTCTTATTAAATTGGTAATATATATTTACAAGCAAATTGAGAATCCATTGCGATTCAGAAAAACGCCGAAAACATCAAAATATTCTCTTCAAGAACGGATATTTATCGAAAACGACTAGTTACGAAAATCGTATAAACCGCTTAGACTATCACTATCTAAAAAAAAAAATTAAATCGAGCTTCGCGCTTGGGTATGATTGCGAATTTTCTTTACATTTATACTGATTATAGATAGTTATAAGTTATAGGTCTAGACTATACATTTCTATAAAAGTAAAAGCGTTAGAGCACATTTAACTCTTTTCGTTTAATTTTTACATATGTCTTATTCCTTTCTGTCATTTGCAGTTTGTTTTAGTAGTAGGAAATTTATTACGAACGACACTGACACTGACCTGACACACTGACAGTGACACTGACCACTGACACACTGACGACAGTAATTGTAATACAATAAAATAAATGAAGTTATGAAGTTAATTGATTCAGTATTCAGTACAGTATTGTCATTATAATTATAAACACAGCTGAGGAGAGTGAGAGACGAGACATATTTTTATAGTAGTAAAGAGACATATCTATAATCTAGTAGTAGTAGACCAGGCTCCAACAGACTACTAATTTAAGACTAACTAGACTACTAGGATAAAAAAAAATAGTTTAAATGATAATGATAATGTATTTAAATTTAAGTAGGATAAACCAAGGACAAGATATGGATGAGTAACCGTTAGATTTATCTCCAACTTTAACTTTAATCATGAATGAAGTCTTTAGTCAAAGTCAATGGTTTTGCTTGCTTCGTTTTTATTAGACCAATATAATAATCAGTCTAGTCTAACTTAGTCTAAGTCTATAGTTTAATAAAAGTTTAAGGCTAAGACTAAAGTTTAGATTTAGTCTCCTCGGTCCTCAGTGTTGTTAATGTTAGTAATTAATAGTAATTAGTCAATGCTGCCCAAGAAGATGAGTACCCATGTTGGGGATCCAAAAGTAGCCAGCTTAGTAGACAGGTGATCATCTTGTGGAGAGTGTCCAATGTCCATAAAAGTAAAAGTAGGCATTTTATAACATTACAATTATAATTAGAATGTATCTAAATCTAGTCGGAACGCTTGCTCTTTACACTTTGTCACGTTTTCCCCATGACCATGTTACTGTTACATTTTTGCAGACAGATGAGTGGGTAAGAATTTGAAGTTGCAATCATGGCAAGGCAACTGTCTCAATCTGATGATTTTGCCAATGAAGATGGTGATTATGATCAACTGAACAAAGCCCAGGTAAGCAGGGTTTCAATCTAGACGTGTTGATTTCCATCATGTTCTGTATATTTTTATAAACTACATATACACAGTCGCCACGTGAACGGATAATATATTTTGAGCATGCTGTGAATCACTATTGTTACGTGATATTTTTTAGTAGAATTCAATGTTGAATGAACGTTAAATAAGATTGGACCAAAATGGGCTAACACTAACAGTTTATTACGGACCGAATACGGGCACTTGTCATTTATCCTTATATAAATTGTTTCTCAAGACAAAATTGATTTACTGAGATTGTTCATGATGCACCTTAGATTCTCTGAACTTATATATGCAGTCATAGTTAACATTTAAAATCAGTTTTCTTTGTTGTATTGTATCACCCATTTTGAACTTCCTCTGTGGCCAGAGACTGAAGGCTGCCCTCTACCATGGTATTAAACAAATCAGCAAGGAAGTAGAGGAAGAGATGGAAGTTTCGATCAACTCTCAAGTCCTGGCATCTCTCTCAGAATGTCTCAGCAGGCAGGTAGAAACATATGCTGTCGATTTGGAACTGTTCGCCCGGTAAGGATTTTAATAAGATTTGTCAATGTCATTGCATGCAAAATAACCCGTTTTATCAGGGGTATTTTTAAAGCACAAATGAAAATGTTCAGCCTGGATCTTTTACTTTTATCTTGTTGGATAATATTATAACAACTTTGAAGTATTTATTATATTTTATTTTTATATTAATTGCGTCACGTGTTGATCTGATCCATCACAGGTAAATCTGTACACACTGTAGGTTCTTGCTGTAATGAATTGTGTCTGAGGGTGCAGGTGTGTTAGTAGTAGTTGTCATTTTTTGTTTTTTTTTAAATACCCACACGCCCACACCCTCCCTCTTCTTAGCAGAAGTAACACTAAAACTGATGAAGAAAAAAACAATTGACTCATAAAAACAGTTCCAAATCAAATCATCAAAAACTGATCGCGGAACAGCCAGGCCCATCATTGGCATTTCAAATTCAAGGGGAGTAAGCCATTACTTGAGTTTACACCTATGTGCATTCCAAGAGTTATCTCCTTTGACTGCCAACAATAGCACAACATGAATAACTGAATTAATAATACACGATTTTCTCTACTCTCAAGCATATTGCATTTATCTAGTGACTATGTTTAGTTTAGTTATATATTGAGAGATTCAACTCTTTCACTTTCATAATGAAACATGGATTTATAGTGATAATAAAAACAATCAGTTGCTAACCATCTTAATTCCAGCAACTCAGCATATATGTCATCTCACAGGTATTTACTGATCGATGAAGCTACTATATATAATAATAATAATAATAACATATGCATGTATTGTATGCATATATATGGTCATTGTGTATGTTTAGTAGAGGCAATAGTGGCATCATTTTTGCTTTTGATTCAGCAAAATTGTGGAATAAATCATGCTTCATCAGTTCATTACAACATTTTGGATTGTTAACTGACTTGCAAGATGTGCAATCACAGTACAGCAGTTCTCTCATCTCCTTTTATTTTCATCAAACAGACATGCAAAAAGAACCAACATTAGTGTAGACGATGTCAAGCTTTTAGTAAGGAAAAACTCAAACCTGGTGAGCAACTTTATATTTTTATGCCTTGTTTTGAACTGGTCGGCTTACTGATTATGTGAGATAGACGTAATTTTATATATATGTACAAAGTGTGATTTCCAATTAAGACTTGGGTTCCACTTGCTAGTTTAAGACAAATTATATAGCTGCTAAACATTCTGATTAAATCTTGCTGAATTCTATTTTTAGGGTTGAGTACGGGGGTCTGACTTCACAATAAAGAACATGATTTCCCAGGTTAAAATGGTTAAGACACGATGTGAAAGACTGTCAGTATATTTTTTGTGGGTTATTGTGGGCATCTTGAAACAAATGCAAAAATTGTATAAATGGATGGAGCAAAGGAGCATCTATGAATTACCCATCAATTTGAGAATATATTCAATATAGTATGAATGTAATGAGCTTTATGAATGTCAATAGTGTTCTCTGTCAATGCATCCAAGTACTCATAACATTTCAACACGAGAACGGCCTACTTATCTCATAATAATGAAGAGAAAATGTGGAGGTGTAAGATGTCTCTCTCCATCCTCCTTTGTTTTTTAATAAACCAAACATTAAACATGCATTTTATTGCCTGAGTCATCATATCATATTGAAACTTCTTTAAATCAAATAGGTAAATGAATAATGAAAATGAAATAGAATAGATAATGAATTAAATTAATATAAAATAAATCAATGAGCTAATAACTTTGCCTAAATCTTTAGTCCACAAGGACACTTTATCATTGATTTATAGCTCCATACCTTTGTCACATTCTCCATCCTTGAACAGTTGAAACATATTGAAGGTCTTGCCGATGAATATGCTGTGGAAAAAGAAGCGACCAAGAAACCTAAGAAGACGACGGGTAATGGTGAAAAGCGGAAGGCAACATGAAATCAACAAACAATCAAAACCTTTAGCAATAAGTAATAATGACCTGTCAAAGCTATGTTGACTTGGGTGAAAATATAAAGTATATGAATTACTTTCAATGATCGTCAGCACAAAACAGCGCCATTTCAACCAAATGTCAAGTGACATTTAACAAGGAACAATCACAAGTAAAACATAGACAGGGTGGGAGGGAGGGCCTGTAGATCATAAAAAAAGGATTAAAAGGTCCCCAATTCCTTGCACCCCTCCCCAATCCCATTTATGTTTTATCTGTGATTGTTAGTTGTCACTTGACACATGCCTTTGGTCGAACGGTTGCTGTTTTTTTGCTGTCAACCATTGAAGCTAATTTACATTATACTCGTAGGCCTACTCAAGTCAGAACCGTTGCTGTGTGGAGATACCAATTGTGAATAAAGAGTTAGTGAGAGAGTCTCTATGGGCATGTACGTTAATAAATGAGGGTTTTTGTTTTTGATAAGGAAAGAGGGAGGTTTAGTATTTTGTTACTATCCAATTAACGGCAGCCCAAACTGCGCGACGAGCACCTGTCTCTACGTCACTCATGTACATTGCTGTTCAGTTTGATTTTATGTCCTTTTTGATCGCTTGTCATTCTAAAATCTTCAGGTACCAAACAAATATTTAATTTGGTTTTTTTTCTGTTGATTTTTATTAAGTTAGTCTTGCAAAATATGTTTTGTTTTAAAAGAAGTCAACAAAATTATTATTTGAGCATATTATTATATTTCATAAAGATTCTATGAGGCAAGAAGGTAGGTAGTAATCAAAGGAAGGTAACAACTATGTTATGAATCCATTAATTATTTGATATATTTTATCATAATTCTGATTTGAATTCCTGTATGTGATTTTAAATAGTGTGATTGATCTTGATAACGCAGAATTAATATGATTTTTACAAGTCAAAACGTTTTGTAAATCAATGCATGTCCAGTTGTGGGTAATGGATGGAAATAACGTTAGCTGTGTGCTATGATTTGTTCTATGTATTATGTGATGAGTGTTGTATTATATATTTATCATTGTAATATAATGTAAACATTTTATATATATATATAGGCCTATA
>JARFNW010117402.1:0-12608 GCA_031763155.1 Dirona albolineata
TGAATTTGTCATATTAGGTCTTGAAAAAGTCTTGAAAAAGTCTTGAATTTTGATCCTGGAAAGGTGTATTAACCCTGCAATGTGAGAAAAATTAGGCATGGAAATATTTCAATACATTATCTTCCTTATCTTCTTTTCACAGGTGAGAAAATTTTGCATTTGAGGCCAGACCAAGAAAAGGATAGAACCTACTTCACTGACAAAGATGTAATTGTTTTTTTATTTTACGTGTGTTATTTACACATTATTGCATGATTGCCAAATGTTCCAATCATACTCTATACAATTTTAAGGGTTGGGTACAGGAGTCTGATTTCACGATGAAATAACCTTTTCCTGGTTTATTTCAGGGTTTGGCTTCTTTTATTTTCCACATTGTGAATGTTGATCTTGTGACAAACTATGCTTTCTTTAAGTCCAAGAGATAATAATATTGAAGCTCAAAAGTGAAAGCATGTTGCATTTCACAGATGACACATATTTCTCTCGTTTTTGGGGGTGTGTTTTTTCATCCTTTGAAGTCCCTTTTTGACATTATTCTGTGATTTATGGTTGAATCTTATAATTTTTCCTTTTATATTGCCTTTTTTGTTGTTGTTGCTATTGCTTATCTTAAAGATGTTGAGTTCATAAGTCTATAATGCAATCTTATTACTTTGGTCCAAAGCATATTAGATATATATAGACTAGATCCATGGTGAGATAAAGCAGGCATGGAAATGTGCTTAAAAGGGTATCTAGTTTTTATGATGAGCACAAAGATTTAGTTCCAAAGAAGACTTGTGGCTGATATGTAAAAGATTGCTCTTTCTTCTTTTGCCCAATTATATGGTATTTACTTTTTATTCTTTCCCTTTTTCAGACTGGAGTAGAAATGGAATTAATAGACCAGATGCCACTTTTAGAATGGTTCGCCAATAATTATAAAACTTTTGGTAAGTTTTTTATTTCATTTTAAAAAAATGTTCTTTTGTTAACAAATATGGTCATGCCAGAATGCTGCAGTTCAACTTGTGCCTGTACTAGGTTTTTAATAAAAAATCTTGTTACTGAGATTTAATTTCATTAATTGACTGATACAAATGTACTGAGGATAGCTTTTAGTTTGTGAGCATGTTGCTGTGTTTACCAGTTTTACCATTATTGACACATTTTCATTTCTCCTTTTTGGCAGCAACTTTTGATTATTAAGAATAGAAATGAAATTACAAGTAGAGAAAAACATTTCCTGAGCAGTTCAAATTTGATATGCTGTTCAGTCTTGTTAATTACACTTTAAAGTTCCTAGTCTATAACAAGAGTGAGTAAAAAACTTCTTGTTGGTTTAATTTCTCTCTTTTGATACAACCATACTCCATCATAAAGTTAATTGAAATTTATAGATAAGTAATTCACACTTCCTTTTTAGGTTTTCTTGTATCCAGTTGCATTTATTCTAAATTGTTTCACAAATCACAAATTAACCAGATTGAAAGTTTACAAATGTTATATTAATGCATTTTCCTACATGCTTTCTCACGTTTTTTTCTTTATGCAAATTTATTTCAGGAGCTACTTTGGAAATTATAACTGACAAATCGCAAGAGGGTGCTCAGTTTGTAAAAGGCTTTGGAGGAATAGGAGGTAAGCGCACCTTTTTGCCTAACATTGTTTTGCCAGAGGAATATTATATGCTTATCAATTTTTATTTGGGAAAATTAGATTTACTGCAGTAAACATTTATTGACAGGGAAAGTTTGTATGTGTGATATAATAGAAGATAAAAAAGTTGGTTTAACAGTGCATGTTTAGTCTTTTCCATTGCTCGTGGATCTGAACACCAGATCGATGATCATATTTACAGTCCGAGTTGGTCTTCGAATGAATAAATATCTAACCCTAACCCTAACTCAAGCTATGCTTCATTCATTGATATTTTACTGGTGTGTGTTGTTTTTTGAATTAGGTCATGTTATTGATTTTATATAGCCCGCCAATTAGTGGTTATATTGTACCTGACGACTTACTTAGAGGCCATGGTTGAGATTGATTACCTTTGTACCAATAAATTACATAGCTGTCAACTGCTACAATAAAATTGTACTTAGTATGATTTGAAGAAACAGACTTTTAAACAAGAGTAAGGCACAACAATTTTTTTTTAAATGATGACATTGTTAATGACAAACAACTCATAAAGCCTCAGCGATACCGTTATGAGTTCCCTCCTTACACCATTGAATCGGTTGAAGTGCTCTTTTTTGTAGTATATTCCATTGCAGATCCTAAAATGCAAACTCTTCTCCCCAAGTGGATTACTGTTCCAACATTCATATTTTCATTACCACAGAGCATGACTATGTTAGTCAGCAGTTAATGTCAGGCAACAAACATGATTTTTCATTTCAACTGTGGCTATGGATTATGCTGATTTTACAATTTCTAGCCAATATGTCATGGATTATATGTCTAGGTGACAGGCCTTTATGGGAGTCAGATTTTGCTTTCTGAAAAGTTGGCTGCCATGATATTGACTTTGTTCGATAGAGGACCTCTATGGAAGGCATTAGCTTAAATACACCCATGAGTGGCAGACAAAGGCTGATGATAATTCATCGGCGTACATCACCATAATGCAAAAACTATTTTAGTTTTGTTCTCATGATTAGGCCTTTAAAGTTATTATTTCATGCTGAATATATTATTTGACTCTCTCACAGGTATCCTTCGTTACCAAGTGGACTTTCAAATGTTGGACCCCATGCTGAATGACGAGTTTTATGAGGACTTTGATTTGGATGACTATTAAACATGTCTATCTCATTTTGTGGGTTAGAAACATTGATTTTATTTCTGAAATAAGATATCACTTTTGACATTTGTATAGGATGTCTCCCTTCATTCAGTCCCTGTTGAGTCAGTGCCACACAATGGATTTGTCTGTGTATTTGGTGTGAGATGAATGTCAGCTTTTTAAAATCTTTTTTTTTTTCTTCTTTTTTTAAAAATGGGGTTTATTTAATTTCTATATTTGTTTATGTCACTTTTTAAAAAACTTTGAATGCTGTTGTCATTATTTTAGTTATGAAAAAAAAAGTTTTTTCTTTTATTTATTATTTATCTGTTCAGATTTTTTACAATTTTATTTCAAGTGGGATCGCAATACCAATAATTCAGGCCTGTGAAAGTTTGCAGATGGTAAAAATATTTTTATCAGGGCTCTACATGATGGAAGGGCCTACAGACAGTCATTGAGTGAAATAAGAGTAGGTAGCTACTAGGTTTTTTTCGAAATCTCAAATTAAAATCACCATTTCTAGACTGGGGATGGGGAACCTGCTGCAGTCTGACCCAGTCTGAGCCCAACTAACCTGTTAACCTATAGTACAAACCTTTTCATCTTGTATCTAGTCCACTCATTACTTATCATTCTGACGTGACAGGCAAAAAAGGTTGCCCATCCTTCTAGGTAATTGTATTATTTATTTGCCTCTTATAACATTTATGGGCATAATTATCAATAGAAAAACTAAACCCTTTAAAAAAAAATAGAGAATGAGAATTATATGTCTAATAAAGAAACCTGTTCTTATCAATATCAATCTGTGGACTGAATGATTAGATGCACAGAACCTTGGGGTCCATTAAAAAAATAATGATGATAAAGAGCATTCAATTTTCATTTGTCATTGACTGCCTAATATTGAAATAGGTTGTATGGAGTAAACACCAATGAATTTTATTTTTTTCTCAGGGAAAAAAAAGACTCCTAAGTTTGACCAATTTTTCAGGAAAGGAAATGTATTTGTATGTGACATCATTAAAATCTTTGTCGCTATAAATTCAATGACTTGACAATATTGACATGACCTTTTAAAAAATTCCATTATTGCAGAATTGAAACACCCACTCTCATTCTTGTCCTGATTATTTTAACAGTCAACCTGTACTTGGCCATGGCTCATTCCCACCACCAGTACTGGTGTAAGTTACAATGCTGTGTATTATTAAATTATTCGTTAAGAAAAGCTATTGTCACTAGAAAATGTGTATTTTTAAGGGTATGATTGCAAGAATAACTGTATTGGACGGGATGACTTAACATGTTAATTTTAAGTGGGCATTTGAAAAACCATTATTAATTTCTGTTTAAATATAATAATATTGAATTTTATTATTTTCAATTTAAAGCAATGCATAGTATGATTGCAGATGAGGTGAAATTAACGTAAAATAGCTTTTGTGTTTTCTTTTCGTCAGCAATTCTCAAAAAAATATATTGTACTTTTCTTTGCCATTTCATTTTATTTTTAATTTAAAAAAAGTGCATGCTTTCAGCCAACAATTTCCCAGCGGGTCAACAAACTTTTGTTTTTGATATAGCTAGTAGCATCTTTGATTCATTCATACTTGTAGTTATCTGCATTGGAAGAAATTATAGTTATAGACTTGTGGAGCATAACCTCATTAACTTTCTAGTTATGGCATATTGATTAGGAAACTTGTAACATGGCTTTTGACGGGATGGACGTATGAATTTTTATTACATAGTACCATTATATATGATTTGATTTTTAAACAGCAATCCAAACCTATGTTCATTTCCAATATCAAATGTTTCATTGATGGTAAACAAAATCCCTTTATATCTTATGTCAGAGCTGGACGTTATATGTCGATATGAATTCTGATTGCAATTTTTGTTAAATTGAAGAAATATTAAAATCTACTTTCGGCTTTGTTTCATGACTGTGTGATGCTTTTGATTTTCTTTTATTAATCTCCTTTTTTAAATTTAAAAAGAAATAGTAGTGCCTTGTTGTTACTAAACATCTGGATCTGAACAAGTCAAGTCCTCTGAAGTATTCTTCATAAGGTTGTTTCCAGACCATAAATTTTTTCAACTCTCTATTGGGGATATTTCCTTTTTATTGTAGGTTTTGCATTTTCACTATATTTGTCTACTTTTCCATGGGCCATAAAAGAGTGGCAGCTGAATCCTAAGCATAGGGACATAGCTCAAATCTGAGAATGACGAAAATGCTCCTTGTGTTCTGATTATTACCCTAGGACAAACCTAAATATATATGAATAAGAAAGAAATTTGAAGCAGATAATAATAAAGTGGTAGTGGCGAAGACAAATTATTTCTCGTCACATCTTTTTGGCTTAGCCCAAAGGTCTCGTCACAAATGGTCATTTCTGGAATCATTCTTTGGTTTTCAAGATGTCTTACAAAATTTCTGGTCAACACAAGCATTATTTATAATATGTCCAAACTAGTCAGCATGTTTTTGAGAGTTGAAATGTGGTCCTGATTAGACTGGAAAGAATTTTCTTGCTTTGTTTCATATGACAGATGAGCAGTCTTGGGAGTCAATTTCCCAAATTTACAAAACAACAATATGCTGTTGCTGTGTGACATATCATTTCTTCATTAGGGCTCTGTAATTCACACGTTGGGGTGGAACCTATTTTTCAACATTTGTGAAGTAAAATTTCTTGTTTTGGTTCTGAATCCTTGCATGTGTAACACCCGTAATTATTTATGGACTATATAATGAAAATTGTCAAACTCTTAGGAAAACAATTGCCCTTTGATGCAATGTTACTTATATTATATACACCAATGCACAATAGATACAAAGTGATTTCGTACATAGTTTTAGTTAGTTTCATACAACTGCACCGGTTCAACAGTGAAACATTAAAACTTTGGCTGAACTAGGAGAGACTCGATAACCAATGCTCAGTACTGAGGGGGGTAAAACCTGATGGCCAAGGGTCTTACTCAAAGGTGACAGAAGTACATGCCTCGTCCACTTACGGTATAGAATCAAAACCAGGACGAGCATTACTTTCATAGCAAAGGTTAAACTAGACGTAAGAGATAGAATGTGTCAATTTAAGCCAGTATGATCTTTGACATGCATTGCTGAATGGCATGGGGCTAGCAATTAAAATTGCTGGTTATAATACAAGTTTCAATAGGTCCTGAAAATAAGTAATAATGCTTACATAATCTCAATTTCAACTTTTTTTTTCTTTCCACTTGATTTCATGCTCATGTACGACAATTCATCTATCTATTACTGTTATTTCTATTATTAACTAATCAACTGGGTTGGGTGGAAGCAGTTACATTGCTTTATACAATGTACATACAGATCATTTAAAAAAGCAATTGTCCTTTTGAATGACAGTGAGTTATAGGTTACAACTGACGCCTTTTTATTGTCACCAAATTGTAAAATAAACTTACAAATGACAAAAGTTTTTGTACTGTAGCCTATTGTGTTTGATTTTCTTGTCATTGCACTGATGATTCTCAACCATTGACGTAAAACATGAGTGAAACATAAAATCCAAATCTGAAAAACATTTTTGTCCATGCCCAATGACTTAATCCTTAGGCTGGAATACTTCACAACTTTACAAATCAATCTACCAATTAAAAAGTTGAAGTTGTGTCGCTGACATGAGTGACCATAAGCCCTACCACACAACTAAACTGTTGTGCTTTGCTATTTTCATCACATACATCTCTGGCATAGTATAAACTGGTGACAGCATTGCAAGCGTGGATGTGTGGGTAACATGACATGAATGTGTGTATGGGCATGAGTCCTATAGGTGTCAACTAATTAGTCATGGTGCGGGAGGTTTCTCCGTTTTCCTACTGGCACTGGGCACAATCCAATCAGCCAACAGTTGAGTTAAGCCCGGTTTGTTCCCTGGCATAAATTTTCAGGTTCAAATTGAAACCCAGCTCCCAAAGAAATCAATTATGCGTGCCAATGTCTTGGCTCCCCAATCTACAAATTTTCTTAAGTTTTCATAAATCAAATATTATATATTCCTAGGATATTTTTGCAGAATCTTATTTTTAAGTCACCACACGACTCCCAAGTAGAAAAGGAAGTTTTTATACCAACTATTGGTGATGCCATAAGAAGGCAACTCTGGCAGAAGTCTTTTTCACATGTTTTAGTGGTGTTAAAACTAGAGATTGCTGAAAATAAAAGGTGTCAAAATATTTACATGGCCACACATGAGTTCACCACTGTCTAAAACTCTTGACTAACCCTATCAGTCGAGATTTTTAGTGAGTAATAACGCCACATTTAAAGCTATTCTGATCCGAATCCGATTTTTGTTAATAGATATTTTGAACTGTGCCAAATCAGGTATGAAGAGGTCACAAGTTGAAATGAATCTGCACTGGTTTAATTTGTTCGTCATAACATTGTTGTTATTGGTGGGATGGATTATATTTTATTTTTCCAGCAGTAAAACTTGAATGTGCCTGAAATAGATTGGGACCAGAAAATAACTTTAATTGAGCATTATTCTATCCTTTCAATTTGAAGGGTTAAGTTTATATACTCCATAACTGCAATTAAAAATTTGCTGTTATTCACCATCAAAATTACAAGCTCGCTTCATTCCATTGCGCAGGTTCAAGTTGGTGTGGTTTAATATATACCGTAATAATAATAAGAAAAGCAACATCTTCTTAGGACCCTCTTCTTGTTCATGTGCACTGGATCAGACTGCTTGTGTCAAACTTGATCATGGGGGAGTGAGGAACCAAAGCCACGAAGCCAGTTTCGCTTCCTACTCTGTATTAGTTTCCAATCAAGCAAGCTGGGTCTCGCCTCGCAAATCACTGTTGTTATGTTAACAGTAACAGTCAACCAACTAGATGGGATATATTCTTTTTTCCTGTGCTTGATCTTTCTAAAATGATCTTTTAAGTCATGCCCCTAAAACACACAACGACCTAGCCAGTATTGATTCTTGTGGTTTGGATTAAGCCTAGTGATTTAAATGGTAAAATGTTTGGACTACATTTCCAAATGTGTAAATTATATGAGGGACCATAATATTGCTCATAATCGAGGAAGACTACATGACAATGACAATTCCTCACCCTCCACCCCAGCGCCAAAAGCTTCTCGACATTGATGGGCTAATAATTTTGTCTCTCGAGCATGTCTTCAAAATACTAGTGCCATGCACCCCAAAAGAGACTCCCACTAATCTGCCTAAAACTGAAAAGAAATATTTACGCTCTGAAAGTGCAGCAGTCCCTACCATATTATTACAAAAAATCAAAACTTTCTTCTTTTTTTTTTTGAGAGAGGGAAGTTTCATTCTTGTAAAGGTTTTTTTGTTATAACTATTTTAGAGTGAAATTACATTTGTTATCAATAGGCTGTGGCTAAGAAGGTCAATTGACTCCGTGGCCTATTCCTCTCACTGTTATTACCAACATTCAACACTATATCTATCAGTATTTAACTGATGTGATTCCAGTACTCCAACACAAATAACAGGCACAAATTATACCATCACCACTTGTCACAATAATTATGATTTTAATATAAATAAACAACTATGGCTAACAGAATAAAAATAATGCTCTGTTTATTCATAAATAAACATAAGTTTTAAAAATGGCACTGTTAAAAACATGATTGTTAACAATGAACAATAAATATATTGACAGTGTCAGCAGAACTATCATTGATTAATAATGAGGCAATGACATAATAATATTATTATGTCGAAACTTAAATAAAAGCAATTGATTTTAAACAACCTGAGTCCAACATAAATACATTCACTGCTCTAATGGAGATTGAAATTCATTCTGCAGCCATGGGATTTTCTAGTAGCCCTATTTGTTTTTGAAAACCATGCATTGCCATCATACTTAATATTGCCTCCATGGTGCTCAACTGTTGTAAGTCGTTCTTTACAAATTCTATGGGATACCACTTGATTTTAATCCCTTTTGAGTCGGTGTCAACATTTTGGATTTTGGAAATAAACATTGTGTCATCAAAACTATCTTGCATTTAAGATAACAAGAGTCCTGAAAGTGGGACTCAATAATGTGCATGTGTGAGTACAATGCCTCTCCACTATCATATTATTACTTTTAACTCTTAGAGAATAGGTAAAAATTTGTGCACGGTACCGATGTGTATTTAATAAATTGCCGTCAGTTGGATGGGAACAACTGACACGCCCTCCTGATTTTCATTCTTATATTTCAACCTATCACCTTACTACCCTAGCATTTTATCATTTTATCATTCTGTCGAATCCTTTCCCTTATTCTAAGTCTCCGTTTCTTTGTGCACAAACAATAAATAAAAATAAAATAACATGACAATGTCAATGATTGACAACAACAAAATAAAAAAATATAACACATCCAATTTTATAAAAATAAAATTCTTGATTAATTGGCTCTTGTGGATATTTTGATATTACCAGTCCGGGCAACCAATGTTGTTGGAATTGAATTTAGAATTGAAATTGCAAAGAAATTCAATGTATAAAAAAAAAATACCAAGCACTCCTGATTGTCATTTTTATTTTATTTCATTAGTTATTTTAAACTGATTTTTCCATTATTTAACAGACAGGAATAAACTAATCATGTCATATCTTACATTTGGTCAAGGCACATCAAACAGCCAATAGACAAACCTGTCTTCAACAAGTAAACTATTCTAATACTGGTTCTACGATACAGCAAAGATCTCATCAAAGTTTATGAAATGTCTCTGGATTTGATTTATGGAGTTCATAAAGCCATTTTTTTCACAGTACAGCTGTGTCATAATTGTTTTTCTTCTTAATAATTAAACTTTTTTCTTCTTCATGAAACAATATGTATACTTTGGTAGCGGTAGGGGAAAATATATAAATATTAATATAATACGTAGTAACTGACTAATCAAAGTGGGGAAGATCAGCTTTCCACTACTTTAAACTCCATCTCAACAAGATCTGCCAGACCGGCCTTGACCACGTCTCCAGCCTCAAGTCGTGACACGCCTGATGGGGTTCCCGTCAGTAGAAGGTCTCCGGGTTCCAGGGTGAAATACCGACTGATGTAGCTGATTAAATGTTCCACAGAAAATATCATGTCTTTTGTGTTACCGGACTGGCGCGTTTCACCATTCACGGTCAGCCAGAGGTCAAGGTTGTTTGGGTCATTGACCTGAGAATATAATGAAAATTTAAAAAAAAAGAATTACTTTTTAATTCTGAATTAGAATTAATAAGATTCTTCTGACCCTAAGTCATTGGGTTATATTGACTTCATTCTTGACAAGGATGAAACAAAACGGTGCCTTCAAAACTATATTGTAACTGTAACCCATTTTAAAACGACAGTGGTAAAGAATAGCAGCAGTGTCACCTTATAAAATAGTTGACTTAGTTAGTTGGCATTGTTCATTTCTATACAGGAATAGAAATCCTTCAATCAAGCTGAGTAGGAAAGAAACCCTAATTCTACCAATTCATATCATAAGCTGGTGATCTTGAAGATTGAGAGAAAAGATAAGCTGAAAATACAGGTCCAAATTTTAAAATCAATATCAACCGAATTTGAACTCACTGGTCTTGAATCATAAGTAATTGTGTAGCTGAACGTAAACCTTCAACAAACGTAGCAAAATAAAATATTATCATCAAGTATGTAGGTATATTTCCAATAACGATCTCAAATTCATGGGAATGTTGACCGTTAACCTTGTCTTGCCATTTCCAACTCCTCATATATTTAATGCACTGACAACGCATGTGTCAAAATAACCCCTTGGATTCCCCCATACTGGGATGCCAATTGTGAATAAATAGCTAAAAAAAAGAAAAAAAGAAACAAAAAGAAAGCAAAACAAAACATAATCCTTTAATTTATTTTTGTTAATATTCCCTCAACTTTTCAAACACAATTTTTTAAAATAATTCAAACGTTATAGCCTACTTCATAAGTAATGTCTTAAATGATAATCACATAATTTGTTCAAAACGATTTATATTTCAAAATCGAGTGGTATAAAAAACAAAGCAAAGACCAAAACAAAACCCATAAAAACAGCCATCACGACAAACTGACTGACCTTCTCCCTTTCAATAAAGGCACTGACAGGGCATGATGTGTCAAAGCCTTTAGCCACTGACCATGGATGTCCCTTTTCCTTGGCTTCTGCCTGCCAGTCCCTCGCCGTCATGTCCAGACCAAGAACGAAACCCCCAACATAGTCCAAGGCGTTGGATTCTAATACATTATGAGCTTTGGTCCCTATGACAATACCAAGCTCTACTTCGTGGTTCAAGTCCAAGCATCCATGGGGAATCTGCATGGAGTAGGAAAAATTATGAATATGAACTCTTGAGAACGATAATCTTCTTCTGGAACCACCAACACAACCCCCCCCCCCCCCCACAAAAAACAAGAAACAACACAAAACAAAGCATGTTGATGTGATTTTTTAGTGACTGAATTTTGCATGTGCATGAATTAAAGGAGAATCCTTACAGAATAAAATAGACAATAAAGACTTCTTTCATCCTAGCTGCCCAAGAGGAGAGAATCCCCAAAAGTCACTTCCTTGTCGTTGATACAAAGCTGCCTGTCAACTGTCAGATAACTTACGCGACTTTTTGGTTCTTGGTTAAAGTTAATTCCCCAGATGTGATAATCAATGTCAGGAGAAAGTATGTTAAACACGTTTATAACAGAAATGCAATCACTCACGTCTTAAATCCTTGTCACATCACACCTTGGGGTGCTGCATTCATAATACGTACAATCAATTCAACGCAGTGGGTTCATCTTTAATTCCTGATGAAGAGCCTTTCTAGCCATGTGTTAGGTGATGAGCGGTGTAACTCCTAATTGACATTTGGATTTACTTCCCTTTGTTATGTGCACCCTTCAGAGCTTTACATATGGCTGGCCCCTACACTGCTTATTGCGGTATAAAGGGGACTCCATAAACAGCAACAATCAATTCAGTGGCTGATGCAAAGTTGCAATTAAGTGGAAACTTAAATGAACTGGATTTCAAATTAAGCGGCATTGATAATCAAACAAAATTCACCTTTATAGCTTCTCCTTGTGTAATGTAGGCTGAAGTTGGTTTCAAAAACAAAATTGGTTTGCTGGGGACAGGATTTCCAAGTTCTGCAGCATGCTCTCTGTAGGGGAGAAATACAGGTTTAAAAAATCACCCTCTATTATTGTTAAGGAGTCTGTGAGTGTGTCGCCCGCCGTCATTTTCGATGAGGACCACTTTTCATCATCCAATGAAGAGATATGGAAGTCTCCATATGCATATTTAAAAAAAAGAAGTAAAGTCATTAGGAGCCTTGAGGTCTATAAAAAAGCCAGTAATTATCCCGGTTTCCAAGGCACGAAGCGGACAGAGTGACAATGTCGCCCTTCTGGATAGAACGCAGGTCTATGGCAGATTACTCCTAGCCACTCAGCTATCTTGCCACCACCTATGCATATATGCAGATGACTAATGAGATATAATACTGACATCAGGTACAAGAGATTCATATAAGGAGTATGATGGAAGACTTTTTGGTTCTTTCATTTCTGGCTTGCCTCATGTGCTCTACCATAACTGTCACATTTACCTCACATACAGTTGTATTTTTGTGGCACCACAGCTACATTTTCTGGGGGGTAGCACAAGGGTTTTCAATCGCCATTTTGATACATCTGTCTGTATGTGTATGAATACTGGAGTAGACTCTTTGTAGAGTATAATGACCCCAGGGTGGCAGTATCTCTTAAAACACACACATAT
>JARFNW010117513.1:0-12607 GCA_031763155.1 Dirona albolineata
CCCCCCCCCCCCCGACTACAGAGCGCAGTTGGTAGTGAGTCGGTCTGCTGTTGTTGGCAAGGCAGTGACGCCATCAAAGTCATTGTTGGGGGCAATCATTTTTACATTCTTGTTTCTTGTCTCTCACAAAGACACCATTATTGAGTTTACAATTAGTGCCCACTCCATATTCATTTAGTTATGTCTTGACTGATGAATTTCAACTTGAAAAGAGCATCAAGTGTAACGTGTCACAACGTCCAAAAGTTGCCAAGTTTACCATTTAGAATTGAAAAAACCAAAGCTATTACTATTAGTATTAACACGATGGCCGCGTGGTTAGAAAAGAAAACTCTTATGGTCAAGGTCATGGGTTCAAATCCTATCCCAGACACCACGTTTTGTTTTTGTTGGGCAAGACACTTTATCGCCTCACTTGACCCAGGTGTAGAAATGAGTACCAGCTTACACTTACAGCTGAGGAGGTAATCTGTGGTAGACCAGCATCCTATACCAAAGGCTGATATATTCAATTATATTGTCACTGCTTCACTCGCTACGGAAACCAAGATAAACACCAGCTCTATGGAAATGGAAAGGCCTTACTTTTTATTGGCATCCGTCATCATTCATCTACACCTGCCCATTTTATATTCCTGATGCCGAGTCTTTTTAGCCATGTGTTAGGTGAGTGGTACTGTAGTCCTCATTCACATTTTGGATTTACTTCCATTTGTCATGTGTACCCTTCAGAGCTTGACACATAGCTGGCCTCTACACTGCGTTTTGTGGTATGAAGGGAACTCGATAAACAAACAAACAACAAAACGAACAGAAAAAAACAATTGTGACAAGATGGGTTATATATGTTTATATTTTATTTTCATCACATTTCAAATTTCTCACAATTTTGACATTTTCTTCAATGAAGTGTAAAAGAGTTATCATTTTGTGGTTAATAAATTTGTTTTTGAGCGACCCTTCCCTTTCGGGTTTGAAAGACTTTGAGGTAAATATCATACACAAATGAAAAACCATAAGTACCATTTATTTTTTAAGTAGAGATTCAGATGTTGGATGATAAATACAATCACAAACTTTTAAAAAAAATAATTATTACAAATTTACACTTTGAGACTTGGCATGTTAGAAAATGACATTCAACAACGACTATAAAAAAAACCCAAAACAAAATACAAATTAAATAAAATCAGGACAAAAACATACATACTCAAAAAGAGAATTGGTCGAAAAAAACCCAAAACAAAACAAACTTGAAGAACATTAAAAGAATTGACAATACAACAACAAGACAGTTAAAACGGTTCAAGTATTGGCTGGCGCTCTCCTTCCCTCTGGATTACAGCCTGTCGAAAAAGTTCTCCAGAGGAGGGACCTTGGCCGAGAGACCTTTCCTCAAACGGACCTCGGCGACCACGGACGCTGCTTTGCTTCCTTCGACTAGTGGGTCACCGGGCAGAGTCTGCCAGTGGTCAAAGAGGCATTGTGGGAAGGCTTGACCACTCGTCTGTGACCGCAGTTCTTCCGTGAAGCCTGAATGGATAAAGATTGAGAATTCTTATCAAAATTGAAACATTTACATTACAGTCATTATTTCAAATAGAGTACAGACAGAAAACGGAGGAAGTGGTGATGCAGGCTGTCGTAGTTTTAGGGGTAGTGACATTTCATATAGGCTAAGGTAGTCTGTTTAATATTGTAGAGGGGGAAGAGTCATATATAGGCTCGATGGCTTGTAACACTTATGTCCTTGATCAATTTCCTTTCTACCTTTCCGTGTACGGTTATAACTCTTAGGTAAGGACTGTAAATACGGGCCGTGCAATTACCACCTTTCATCTGGAAACGGCAGAGCTAATGGTGTGGTAATGATTTGACTTATTTCTGATAAACCATTTCCCGGTGTATATAGCCAGTTTTGGTATTTCTTTGAATCTTCCACTTTCACTTACCAAAAGCCTCCATAACCGGCATGTGAGCTTTGAGAGTAACCAACGGGCTGCTTCCGTCGTGTGTCTGCTCCACGACTACGCCTCGTCGTCGAGACAGAACGTTCATCACGCTCCCTAGCACAGAGGTGGGGCACTGGAAATATAGAAGTAAAAAAAAATTATACACATGCACCTATTGAATAATCAAAGCTACACTTTGTTGAGAAAAGGAGACTATTTTGGAGGTCTTAAGCTTTTTTTAACCACCAGAATGGTCATAACGAAAATGTTAACAACAAATCTAGTGTTATGACACAGCAAAATGAACGTACTTTACTTGACATTTACAATATTTAATAGTAATAATGACCTCCTGAAGGAATTTGACTTGGGTGGAAATATTAAGTATGTCAATGGTTGGAGCGAATTCCTTGCCTTCGTCCTTTCGGTGCCACAGGGCGTGTAGGACATCAAAGGGATTTCCATTGCAGTCGGTTGGCCGCTTTTTTGCTGATGGTTTCCCATGTCATCCAGGCCTGCTTCCAAAAGCTCCTTCCCGCTAATTCACATACTCTAATTTTCACTCACATGATTTGACACTACCGAATTCCCACCAATCCGTACCTGTGTCTCGACCAAGAAGATCGGTTCCATCAGGGCCGGAGATGCCGTCAAACAGGAAGCCATCATAGCGCGTCGGCTGGTCGGGAGGATTTGACCTCCACCCCTGTGTGCGGGGTCACTGTGCACCATGGCGTCAGTCACGTTGAATCTCACCCCCCTCATCGCCTCCTCACACAAAACCCCCTGTGGAATACGAAAGGTCAAGGTCAGGCTATGGTGAGATTGTATGTGACGATAAACAATACAAGGGACGTTTCAGGTTTCCCCTTTTTCAACTACAAACAATTAAAGGATTAACAAGAATGACACGAAAGGACATTTCAGGCAGTCCACCTCATTTTTGGGATGGTCGGATGGAAGAGGGAAGACAGGTGATTTAGATGGTCGGATGGAAGAGGGAAGACAGGTGATTTAGGTGGTCGGATGGAAGAGGGAAGACAGGTGATTTAGGTGGTCGGATGGAAGAGGGAAGACAGGTGATTTAGATGGTCGGATGGAAGAGGGAAGACAGGTGATTTAGATGGTCGGATGGAAGAGGGAAGACAGGTGATTTAGTTTCCAATTCAAATAATCAAGACCGTTTAATTGCAAGATGAGTTTTATGATAATGACATTAAATGTTTTTCAAAATAATGAAACGGCTAATTATATTAATTTGCTCTTTGAAACTTTATTTATATCTGCCTCTTTTTTGTGTGGGAGGCCAGATGGCTGAGTAGCTAGAACAGTGGACTCTCATGGCAAAGGGTGTGGGCTTTGAACCCTACTCCAAGAAACTTTACTAGAATTGCCTAATCGACCCAGGTGTAAAAATGGGTACCAGCTTACAACAGGGAAAGTAATCTGCGATAGACCAGCGTCCTATCCAGAAGGATGACGTATTGTCACTCGGTCCGCTTCACGCCACGCTATGGAAACTGGGATAAGCACCGGCTCTACGGACTGGAAGGCTCTAAAGGACTTTTGTTTGTTTGTTTGTTTTTTGGGGTTTTTTTGTCAACAGTTTTAAAAAAATGTTGGTTGTCTGACTAACCTCCTCCGAGGACCACTGGAATCCTGCACACAAGGAGTCTTTGATGTCGTTCAAGTTAACTCCCTTTGTCACATCCACCAGCACATTGGGCCCACTTCCCTGCGGACCAAAGCACCAGATCTTGCGGGCCTCACCGAGATCAAAATCGTGATTGTCAGCCAAGTATCTCGCTCTTTCTTTCAAGTCTTGACTGATGACTCCCTGTGTAAGGAAGACGAAGAGGAAAACATATGAGAAAATAAAATAAAGAAAATGTAAAGTTTGAGAGAGAGAGAGAGAGAGAGAGAGAGAGAGAGAGAAGAGAGAGAGAGAAAGAGAGAGTGAGAAAGAGAGATAGAGAGAGAGAGAGAGAGAGATGGGGGGGGGGGGAGGTACAGAGAGAGAGAGAGACAGAGAGAGTCAGCTTTATAAAATCTAATTGCCTTTCAAATTCAGATTTTTAACTTCTGGCAGCCCCCATTCTACTTCTACAAACCAACCTGTTCAATTTCCTCACAGAGATCATTCGAAAGGGGTGAGGCCGTCATGAAGATCCTGTTTAATTTGTTTGATGATTTGGCCAGGCAGACGCGGTCTGAGTTGGTCGTCACGGTTTCACAGAATTTCACCACAGGGTCCGATTTCTGGGTTAAAAATAAAGAAACACAAAAATAAAAATAATATAACTCGTTTTTTTCAAAATTGCTTCAAGCTTGAAGAGTGTAGCATGTTAGCAATAGACTAGTAATGATTAATTCATAAAGTGTACAAATACACAAAGTGCTCTAAATATGACGTCTAATAAAATACAGTTAAACCAAAAAAAAAGGAAAGAAAAAAAGTTACTTTTAATACATCATGAATTCAAGGAATCTGAAGAAATAGCAACAACAAAACAAAAACAATTAATTCGTTTATTCATTCCTTTATTTTAATTCTACAAAATGCAGGTGTCTACAATATGGGAATGTTGTTGTTGGTTTTTTTAATCTAGTAGCATTTGGGTACAGCAATAATAAAATGAAGCCGTTCTCACCTTGATTGGGACACAGGCAAACATCTCCTCCAGGTCCTTGAGACAAATCTCCAAGTGGAGCTCTCCTGCTCCGGCAACGATGTTTTGACCACCTTCGTGTGTGCACTGGGGAAGAAAAGGCATCGGAAACATGAGTATTTTGTTTATAGAAACGACCAAACTTGTTTAAAAAAAACACCCTACCCCAAAAGAATTGAGATAATGATGAAAATAAAATACAATGAAAAACATATAATCTAATGATACAATATGATGATGATGATAGAAAAATGATGATGATGGTGGTGGTGGTGGTGGTGGTGGTGGTGGTGGTGGTGATGATGATGATGATGATGACGATGACGATGATGATGTTGATGACAATGTTGGTGATGATGACAATGACAACGACGAAACGATGATGATTTCAAAATTAATAATGGAAGGGGAAAAGGGAAAGAGATAAGATTTGATGAACCCACCTGGACTAAGGGGTCAGACTTGGCAAGCCGTCTCAGTCCCTCGACCAGTTTGGGCAAATCTGATGCGTGGACAACATCCACAGCCACTCTCATCACGGGGCTGACTGAAAACTTGAGGACCTGAGTGGATGGATTGATTTGAATTAGGGTACAGTTATCGAATACATAATGGATGCAATCGTTGCATATAATCACTTTTATGGAGTGGAATCAATTCATACACAAATGATGAAAAAAACAACTTTTTAAATTGAAGCCCGTGCCGAAAACGTAAATACAATAGTGAAAATCTAAAGTAGGTGTTAGTTATCTTCTATGATTGACAGCACAAAACAGCAACGTTAGAATCACAGGCCTTTTTCATGTGACAATTAACAAGGATTGGGGTGGGGTGGGGATGATGATACACGGTCTTACGTGCCTAGAGTGGCAATACTACTATCATCATTTTAAGTTGTTTTCTTATTTAGTTGCATCAACATCGTGATCTTGCCTCATTGGTCCCTACATTGTTTAATTACAGAACTAAAGGGAACAGATAACAAACAAAACATCGTGATCCACACATCTGACATTTTCAAATTAATGGCTGACCGAATGTTGCCCTACGGGGTGTCTTGAAAATGTCAGACATTCATCAATAAATTAGCTGTGCTAAAACCCCAGACCTACCTTCAAGTTATGAGCGTGGACGTAGGTGGACAGAGTCCCCGTTTTCAGGAGGAATTTGTCCACTTTAGACAATCCTACGATGTTTCCACACGGAGCGTCGTGTACCGTCATCGTCTGGCTGGCCATCATCAATTTGGCGCTGCATTATTTAAATGGAAGCGTTAAAAATCATACATTGCTCTTTGCTTAATAAATCATACATTGGTCTTTGCTTTAAAAATCATACATTGGTCTTTGCTTTAATAATCATACATTGGTCTTTGCTTAATAAATCATACATTGCTCTTTGCTTAATAAATCATACATTGCTCTTTGCTTAATAAATCATACATTGCTCTTTGCTTAATAAATCAGAAACTAAATATATGCTTTAATAATTAAAGATCATACATATATCGCTCTTTGCTTCATAAAATCATCATTTAAATGCACACTTTAATGATCACATTGTATCACTCTATTCTTGATCAAATCAGAAATGAAACACCTGCTTTAAAGGTCACATTTTCAAATGCAGAAATATAAAGGGGAAAACAGGAACCTGTACAGGTCAAATAAGGGGAAAAGGATAAAGGGAAAGATAATTCTATTTTCTAATCGTACCTGGAAAGTTGCTGGATGTAGAGGTCTTTCTTCTTGATGGCTGCCGGGTCGTAGTCAGGGCCCATGATTCTCACTTTCTGGCCGGAGGTGACCGTTCCGGAGAAGATGCGGCCAACAGCGTAGAAATGACCCTTCTCCAAGGAAGGCACCATTTTCGAAACGTACATCATGAGAGGTCCGTTAGGGTCACAAGATTTCATGGCTGAAAGAAGACGAATATTTTTATATAAAGTAATAAAATATAATACAAATAATTTCTTTTCTTCTGTCTTTCTTTATTTCTAAAACAGATTCAATTATTCATAGATACATTTCCTCCACAAGAAGACTCAACTCTATTTCTTTGCATCAACTAATCTAATTCCTCATTATTTCAACAAATTTTTGATGCGTTAATTTTTAAAAAGTCCTCCAGATCTTGGAGGCTCATCCTGTTTCCGTCGTGTGAGACGTCAGAATGACGATATGTCAAGGGTGCTTCTGGATAGAAGTGAGGAAATTGAGGTAAATTATTTTGCCCAAGAAAAACAATGAGGCGTCTGGGATAGGATTCGAACCCACGACCTGTGCTATGAGAGTCTCTGCCCAAACCACGCTCTATTATTCATAGCCGATTTATGCTAGATAAAGCACGAAGCCAGGAAATATCTAAAAACCTTCTTCCTTACCAACAGCGGCCTCGTCATCCATGGGGCCTTCGTACAGGATTTCCGTACGGTAAGCCTGGGCCGTGACGGGGGAGGGCAAGTGGGTGACGATCATGTCCAGCATCGCGTCTGCTGCCGGAAGCCACGTCTTCATGGCCGTTCTCATGAACGCTTTCCCCTCCAGTTCAAGGTCGGCAGAGCTCAGATGCAAACCGAGTTTTGAAAAGGAGGTCATCACCGTTTCCTTGTCACCGTCACTTGCAGCAGTCAATACCTTTAGGAACAAGAAACATTATTTATATATATTTTGGTGTTTGTTTGAAATTTTTTTTAAAGAATAGAATATTATATATGTATATACATATATAATAATATATATAATTTCTCTCACTTTAACTTCTTCATGTGTTTTTTTCTCCTTTCTCATATCATTTCCCTTGTACTATAATTCAATCCATAAGAGAAAATATACTTTCAGTGAATTGCCTGGTAAGTCTTTTTAATCAAGAAGAATCTTTAAGGCAAAAGTCAAATCAAAAATCAAAAAGAATAAATGAAACATAATAAGATCAAATTATAAAAAAACATGCGTGACGTCTAGAACTCTTGGATTGTAATGGAATCCCCTATTAGTCATATTGTCTCAAATTAACGGATGTCAACAACTTGCTTTTATCTTCACTAATCCAGCTAGGCTTGATGTATAAGATGTGCAGATGGAAAAATGACTGACATACATTTCCATCACTGCAATTAAGTCAGAGTAACAGCTCCCCTCATAACTATAATGGAACTCTCTTATATATGTTTAGCTTTGATTTTAGATTTGACAATAATTGTTCTCGACATTTATTTCATAACCCGCTCAAAACTAAAATTGATAGTTTTCTTAGCTTTCATATTCGTAAAAAAACAATGTAATAAAAATTACATTGACGGAACCTCAAACAAGGGAGACAACCAATAAAATTCAAACTGACCTTGATGACAGGATCCATGACAAACTGATTAAATCCCCTGACAGACCCCTCACCACAGACTTTGGACCACCTCTTCGTCGTTGGGTTGTAAAAGTTCTGTCCCCATAGTTTTTTCACCATCTTCTCCTCCTTAACTCCAAACTTGGCAGCGTAGAGTTTCGCAAACTGGCGGAGATTGAACCCCCAACCGTGCAGACCAGACCCGAAGGCAACACTTCCGTTGGACGGGTCCACCTGGACAATAAAATAACATAAACATACGTGAATTGATGGTACCGTAAAGTTTTCATCTAGGCAATAATTGGTAAGGTCACAGCAATTCATCTAATATCCAGAACCGTTATGTCGATATCTATACTTGATGAAATGTATTTGCTCACCGGAATTTGTGTCTTTAGGTAAGATACTTAGCCCTACTTAATTGACCTTCTATCGGAGATGGACATTAAATTCAGAGATTCTCTCAGTTCTAGGCAGCGTAGTCGTTGTAAAAAAATTAATGAACTGTGCCTATCGGGTAGCATGTGCCGTACTAGTGTTGAGTATTCTGTTTCTTTCCCAGAGCAAAAGTGTTACTGTAAGGCGTTTAGAGTACAGTGATGATCATGCTTATATTATCTGACTCATTAACTCTTTCTATCCCATTCACCGATGTATCGGTGGTCGTTCTATCGCCATGTTTACCATTCACCGATCTATCAGTGTTTGAGACTAGCCTTGAATATTTGTTTCGACTTTATTTCGAAAATTATTCGAAATTATTTTTTTTATAACATTTTTGTAAAGCTTATTTCATTACCTTTCCATTGATATATAACATTTCATATGTATCTCAATGTAAATACGTATTCAAAGGCATTCACTGAGGGCGCCCTGTTATTTTTTTTCATCCATCAAATAATGGCAGCCAGGACTCCAATTTAAGGCGGTATAGAAAGAGTTAAGTAGTTTGACATTCTAATATTGTACCTGTAACCATCACGCATATATTACACATTCTCATTAATGGTAATTATTCAGGTCAATTTCCAAGTAAATATAGATCAAATACTCACACTGATGTTTCCCATGGGGCTGTCTTCCTCAGCGTAGGTCCAAATCAAGGCGTTGACTCTCTCGATCACGTTACGGAGGCTGCAGTAGATCTCCTCCGAAGTCAGCCTCTTTTCAAAAACAGATCGATCCAGCTTGTTCATCATGAGAACCGGTTTAATCCGCTCACAGAGAGCTTGGCGCAGCACAGTTTCAGTCTGCACACTCACTCCTGGTGAAATGAAAAATATTTTGAGAATAATGATGAAAATAGTTATTTTAGAAACATGTTTCTCTTCTTTCCTAGTATTTTTTTTCTTCATTACTATTAATATGCATTGTATATTTTTTGTTACTTCTCTCCTTTGAAAGGAATTATCAAACTCTTGTCTAACAAAAAATGACATTACTATTAAATGTGCCTTTTGCAGATGCAGCATACATTGTTATCAAGTTAGTTCAATTCATTCATAAAGTTTGCATTTCCACACCTCATGCATTTTTGTGACATACATTTCAATTTCAGCAGTGACTAAATAACTATTTCAATAAACTTTCATGGCGGGGGTTCTTCTCTTACCGCTAACGCAGTCAACCACCACCATAGCGCCATCTACAATCCTGAGCGCTGCCGTCACTTCTGGAGAGAAATCCACATGGCCAGGGCTATCCACCAGGTTGATCAGGAATCCACTACCGTCACCGCTTACCTTCCCTTGATGGGATGGGAGGTCATAGTACAGGGATATGGCGCTGGAAATGGAAAGATGAATAATGGAAATGGACAGATGAATAATAAATTTTGATGTGCTGTAGCTTGGCATTTCCACTACGATAACTAATACACTTCTTTTTTGCTTTATCAAATATCTATTGTATCTTTCTGTGTTTGGTTTAATAACTAAATCCTGGTCATGACTCCTTTATTTGGCATCAACTAATTCATTTCCGCTCCTTCCTTTATTTTCTGATATTACCTCTGTCAAATTTCAAACCAAGCAGTCTCATAGCGTCCAAATTTGAAGGCACATGTAAACAAATATCTTAACAAATATAATATTGAAAGATAATAAACATTTGTTATTTTTGCATCGGACTCAGTCAAAGTCAATGTCTTAAGCAGCGTCGTCCTTATTTCAAAAATTATATTTGCGCATATCAGGCAGCATGTGGCATATTGAGGATTGACTGTTCCGTTGCTTTCCTGGGGCAAATGTGCTACTACTGTAAAGCGGTCAGAGCCCAGTGATAAATAAGCACTATATAAATGCCATCCATCATTCATTACTATTAACAAACAGTACTTCGTGTTTGTCACTTACGTGGATTTGATGGTGATGCCCTTTTCCTGTTCATCTTTCCGGGTATCGGTAGCTCGCTTGTCACCGGCTTGGTTCACTGCAATGACCCCTGCCCTGGCCAAAAGGGAGTCGGTCAAAGTGGTCTTGCCGTGGTCAACATGGGCGATGACCGCAATGTTGCGGATGTTTTGCTGGCGGCTCATGGCCTGTTGGAGTTGGTCAACACTCAAGACTACCTGTGGTTTGGAAACAACAACAAAATGTGAAGGCATTGTTGGAAAGTGTTATCCATATATATGCTTTATTATCCTTAGGAGGTGCAATGGCAAAGTAGTTAGGAAAGCAAACTCTCATGATGAGGGTCTTGAGTTTGAATCCTATCCCAGCCATCTCGTTGATTTTCTTGAGCATGAAAGTTTACTCCAATTGTCTCAAGTGTGTAAATGAGTTTCCATCTGACAGATGGGAAAGTAATCTATGATAGATCAGCATCCTATCCAGGACGGAGAAAAATTATCCTCAACATCCTACACCTCTTCTTCTTTTTCTTCTCTTTCTCCTCCAGATTCTTCTCTTCCTCCTCCTCCTTCTTTTTGTGTCCTCTAGAGGTATCTGCTCCCTCTAGTCCCAACCCCATGCCCATGAGACTGCCGCTCTTTGTTTCATCGCTTGATGATAATAATAATAATAATAATATTAAAATAATAATAATAATAATAATAATAATAATAAATAATAATAATAATAATAATAATAATGATAACAACAATAATAATAATAATAATAATAATAATAATAATAATAATAATAATAATAATAATAATAATAATAATAATAATAATGTGCATCCATGTCAATACTTATTATTCCAGTCAAAAACAACCTCAAAATCGGTAACTAATTATAAGTGTAAAGACTGGTTTATTGTCCGTATCCCAATACAAGTGCAGACTCACAGACAGGCCGCGTCTTTCAATATCCTCCGGAACTCCATGGGGAGTATGCAGTGGAGAAGCCTGTAATACAAACATACTTTCAATATGTTTCTCTGCCTGTGGCTGGTACTGCCCGAGTCCATTGAGGAAAACGTGTTAAGTCATTTCGAGGGACTCGACATCGTTAGCTAGCAGTCGAACCCGAGACGGGACCGACAACCCGAGACGGGACCGACAACCCGAGACGGTGTGCCGACAACCCGAGACGGGGCCGACAACCCGAGACGGGGTGCCGACAACCCGAGACGGGGTGCCGACAACCCGAGACGGGGTGCCGACAACCCGAGACGGGGTGCAGACGGGGTGCCGACAACCCGAGTCGGGGTGCCGACAACCCGAGTCGGGGCAGACAACCCGAGTCGGGGCCGACAACCCGAGACGGTGCCGACAACCCGAGACGGGGTGCCGACAACCCGAGACGGGGTGCCGACAACCCGAGACGGGGCCGACAACCCGAGACGGGGCCGACAACCCGAGACGGGGCCGACAACCCGAGACGGTGCCGACAACCCGAGACGGTGCCGACAACCCGAGATGGGGCCGACAACCCGAGACGGTGCCGACAACCCGAGACGGGGCCGACAACCCGAGACGGTGCCGACAACCCGAGATGGGGCCGACCTGATCACTCGGCCATCGACGCCACGATACGTTATATTGCAGACTCTAGACGGACAAACATACATCAAAATGCATCAAACTAAATTAAACTAATGGCAATTTAGCATCGGGTTTCCGGAAATTAAAGATGGAAATGAAAACTGCAATCGATGCCTGGTGTACAGGTCCAAGGTTAGGGACCATGAAAACAGACTGCAATGGATGACTAGTGCACAGGCCCAAGGGGTAGGGACCATGAAAACAGACTGCAATGGATGACTAGAGCACAGGTCCAAGGTGTAGGGACCATGAAAACAGACTGCAATGGATGCCTGGTGTACAGGTCCAAGGGATAGAAACCTCGTGACTTGATCAACTTGCACATATTTTGTTTCTACAATGGCACCGTGTCTATATAAAGGGTGTCATCGTCATCATCCATATATTTAGGGTTAGGGTTAGGGCATTTGACTACTTATTTTATCCCATAAAGACCAAGGAAATTGGAGGAGGGTGGGGTATAAAGTAAAGAAAGGAAATCGGAATAGGAGACAGGAGTAGGGGATGGAGGGAGAGGTACAAAGATGAAGGTAGAGGCCCGGAGAAAGAGAGAGTGATGGAGGGAAAGTAATGAGAGAGAGGGAGGGGAGTGAGAGAGGGCGAGTGAGAGAGCAATGGATAGTGTGTGTGTGTGGGGGGGGGGGGGGGGGGGG
>JARFNW010117624.1:0-22392 GCA_031763155.1 Dirona albolineata
GAGAGAGAGAGAGAGAGAGAGAGAGAGAGAGAGAGAGAGAGTGAGAGAGAGAGAGAGAGAGAGAGAGAGAGAAAGCGGCAGGTCGCGCTTTGAAGTGATGTCATAAATAAATAGATAAATGAATAAAATAAAAGAATAAATAATAAATAAATTCCTTTTATTCATCTCAAAGGGGGGGGGGGGGGGTTCTTCTTTAGGGTTTATTCCGAGGGTAGACCGGAATAACCCAGGCGTCAGCTGCAGTACAGCACCGCAAAGCGAGATCAAGGTCTTGAGGGGAAAAAAACAGTGCATCCACCGAGATTTGAACCCGCGACCTCTCGAACCAAAAGCGACTGAGGTGAGTGGTGGTATGCAGGCAGTTAGACTAAACAAATAAAACAAAACAACCTCAGTGGACCAACCATAATGGCCTGCTTGGACTGAATGATTTTTTGCACTGGTCAAGACCTTGTGCACTTGATATATAAATAGTGTACGATTTGTAGTCCCTTTCCCCGCCCCGTGCCTACACAGGCCCACAGATTGTACACCATTTATCCCCAGGCAGGCCGTGTCGTCATTCAATGTTCTTATCAACTCACACAGGTAGCATATAGTAGAGCAGCCTGTTAGACCCATCATACCGGTACATACTAGTTGTAACCTAGACCTTTATTATTCTCACCTCCAAGTGTTTTCCTTTCAACCACTGTGTGAAAGCCTTGTCAGCCGGGTTTGCTGTTGAGTCCCCCCCCCCCCCCGGGTACCGATACTGACATACTGACAATGTCGTATTTCTCTGCTTGTAGTTGGGTACTCACCAACACCTGAGTCGAGTGAGGGAAAATGTATAAATAGTCTTTCCCAAGGACTCAACATCGGTAGCTTCAGACATAATTCGAACTCGGGGAGTCTCGATCTTGAGTTAAGTAGCCTAACCATTCGCCCACGGACGCAAAAGCAACCTGACTGGACCAATCACAATGTTCTGTTTGGACTGAGTGAGTTTTCGCTTTGGTCAAGGTCCAGTCGGGTCGGGACTTCGCTTGTTTCGAAACCAAACTGTTCTCTAAACCAACTGGACCGATCATAATTAATGTTCCATTTGGTATTGGCTGCAAGCAAAGAAGAAAGATGGTCAGTCAAAACTATATAGTATTCGTAGTATTATATAATAGGCATCTTTCATCTCGAGAGATGATAGTTTTCACCCCGAAAGGATCATTTGTTGCCTTGCTGAAGACAGCAAAAAGAGTTTTCGACGCATGACGAGACTGGAGTGACCTCTCAAGGGCGAAGACCTGGGCAAATGTGTTTGGAGACCTTGAGCTGTCCAAATGTCAGGGTCCCCCTGTCTGTCGCAACGACGAATTCCAGATGAATGCAAGTGCAAAGCATTACGTTTGGAGCCGGCTAGGCTGCAGGAGTTGCCAGAGGGACGACAATAGTCTATCCGACTGCCTTAGGGGCTCCACTCCGGATTAATGTAGGGTTTACTCCTTAGCCTTTCCTCCTTCCGAAGGTTTCCACAAGGCAGTAGAAAGAGTGTTGGTGTTGCATCAGACTTTTCCTTGTCCTAGATAGATTGCCTGAGTGTCAAGGCTGTCGCGCTCCATCTGCTCGGGTTTTGAAATTAGAGATTTCCTTCTCCTCGGCAGAATTACAATTACAACCAGGGTTGAAGGCTCAGCACGCCTGACTCGGTTATACCGCCGAGGACTCGGTCGCACCCATAGCAAATTCCTCTTTTCATTTTTATTATTTTTGTTTGTTTGCTTGTTTTGTCATCTAGCGTGGTTCAAACATTTTTGGAAGACCTCTGTATGTAGCCTATTCTTATCTTCTGCCCAACACATTTTGGTTGACCGAAATGTTTCAACCTCAACTCTTACTCAGAGAGTTCGTTAAATTTCTTTGGGTATTAGGCCTAGTCCATGTATCTTTTCATGTTCCTCCCAGCACATTCGAATCGTCAGTCTTGAACTGCTTTAGTTGCTACGTACTGCTCTGCTACTCTTGAGCTCTCCTGGCTGCCGAGACCTGACCGTAACCCAAGGGGATGGGGGGCTGAGGGGGTATGCTACCTTGCCCAAGGGTGAACCCCAAGCTGCGGAGGGAAGGAGTCGCTTTACTTCTCCTATTGATAGAGGAAATCTCTACCCCGCTACCCGATATTGTATTCAATGACTTCAACTTCAAGAAGTCACCGTGAACGCCAAATTGCGCATCATACACTCCACAGCGCGGACGTATCGGACGAGGAAAGCATAATTATTTGTTTGGACATGCGCAGTGTATCCCGAAAAGAGAGGCCGGGTTCCGGAAGTGCTCATAGCGGAAGTTGTGACGTGCCGACTGACAGGTTTACCTCTTGAGCAGACAGAACCCTCAGAGACAGATTTTTCTTGAACATGTATGTTCCACATATCATAAATTTCATTTTATGAAGCTGTTTTTTAAATTAAGAATCCATGTAGGATAAAGTATAGACGTATGGCGACTTATTTATTCTAACCTAGACCCCAGTTTGTTACAAATTTGTTGTCAGAACAGTTTTTATTGAATGAAATTTCCAGGTTTTTATTTATTTATTTATTTTTATAGATTTTTAGATTGAAATTCCTAGTCTAGGCCTAGGTTGGGTCATCCTCTTGTTTGCAGGTTTTGGTGTCCCGAGTGACTGTGAGTGGTAGGTGTAAAGGCGCTTAGCCAAATGATTACAGATTGCTATTGAAATTGAAGTTTTAAATAGATGATGCCTCCTCATCCATGGAAATAATGGAAGCCTTGGCCTTGAGCCTGAGTCAACTGGTGACTGTGACTGTGTTCGTTTAAATTAAGAAAATATAAGTAAGAAGACGTAAACCAAGCGCAAGACTAAGAGTAAGAGTAAGTAAAAAAAGAGTCCTATCTAAATCTAAATGTAGAATCTAGATTTCAGTCAACAGTTCCTAGTCCTAGCCTAGTGCCGACCACCACTCACCACCAGTGCCCCCCTATCTGAATCTGACCACCGACCACTTATTGTTCGATACATCATCAGGTTTTGTTTTGATCATCCTTGGCCTTGATAAATCATCAAACCTGTCATCTGCTTGAAATTGAGCCGTTTTGTTCAATAATCCGACATTTTTTATACTTTTTGCCACCTCTAACCTTTATGTTATTTCAAGCCATCCTATTCTATTTCCCCCAAATTTCAATGTTGATATTTTGTCCCGTTTTTTTCCCACAGAAACGAAGTGTGGTTATCCACAGAACTACTACAAAAATGACGTCCATTGCAGAGCAGCCATGTTATACACTGATAAATGTTCCCTCTGATGCGGAACCACTATCAGAGATGCAGCTCAAGCAAGATTTAGGTACAGTCTTTTCCATGATGAAAATAGTCTTGTTTTATTTTATGTTTCTACTTTTGCTCTCAGTTTTGTTCTTGATTGTGAAAACGGTTGTAGTATTGCAAATAGTGACTTATCAAAAGTTAGAATTAAGAGGATAGCAATTACCAGCAAAGCAGTTGCAAAATATAGAGTAGTTTTATATTAATTATTATATAATATATATTTGAGTAAATGACACATAAAAGTTGATTTAGCCAAACATGATTTAACTTATTTTTCTTTACTACATCTGATATATAATTAGTATCATTAATAGAAATAGCTGCCTGTGTGTTAAGTTGTTGTTACATTGTGACATTCAATGTCTGAATTGTATGTTTTTCATATTAACAGAAAGGGGAGATCCCAAAACAAAGATTGAAGCTTTGAAAAGGGTCATCCAAATGATTTTGAATGGAGAAAAAATGCCCTCACTTCTTATGACAATCATTCGATTTGTCATGCCAATGCAGGACCATACTCTCAAAAAGATGCTGCTAGTTTTCTGGGAGGTGGTGCCCAAATATACACCAGAAGGAAAACTGTTGCATGAATTCATTCTTGTCTGTGATGCGTACAGAAAGGTAAAAAGTTTTAACATTTGTATTGATGTTGAAGTAATTGTAAATAATTTTTTGTTGTTTTTTTTTTAAGGATTGGGCGGTGGCTTAAATGGTTGTGAGCGCAAAAATTTATTATAATTTTTACTTACTAAACGACATTGAAGAAGCCTGTAACCCGCAGGGTTGACCAGACAACACACTTCAGACTCATGTCTCTCTCTCTCTCTGAATTGGAATTGTAGTGGTAATTACTGGATTAGAACAACTTTATTTGGTAGCTGGGATTAATCATGACAGTATCAATTCAATCAAATAATTTATTTAATGTTGTCTTGATAATCTGTATCTGTATGAATACTGGAGTAGACTCTTTGGAGAGTATAATGACTCCAGGGTGGCGGTATCGCTTAAGTTAGTGAACATAAAGATTCATGCACAATTTAATGTCATTATATATATATATACATTTTTTTTTTTATTACTTCCTTCACTTCTTGTAGGATCTTCAACATCCTAATGAGTTCATCCGAGGCTCCACCCTTCGATTTTTGTGCAAACTGAAAGAATCCGAACTGTTGGAGCCCTTGATGCCTGCCATCAGACAGTGCTTGGAGCATCGCCACTCATATGTCAGACGAAATGCTGTGCTGGCTATTTACACTATTTACAGGTAGTTAGTTGTTTCTTACTGATTATTATTCTGTCGACTGGGTTTTCTGAGCAATGGTTATTTTATTTTTTTTGGGATGTTTTTTAAGGGTTTGTGGGGGGATTGTGCAAAAAATGTTGCTCAGACCCATGACATCAGTACAATGTCTGCAACAGTACAAAATGTGTCTGTCTTTCTTCCTTGTGTCTTTCTTCATTTGTGCCCTTTTGATAGACCAGCAGCCCCAACCAACTGATATGTTTTTGGGTCCATTCCACAGAAATTTTGATTTCCTTATTCCCGATGCACCAGAGTTGATTCACAACTTTTTAGAAGGAGAGCAAGACATGTCTTGCAAGAGAAATGCCTTTATGATGTTGATCCATGCTGATCAGGTGGGTGCCTTTATGCATTATATACTTATATCATGCCTACCAAATGTCACCATTTTGCATTGACAGTGTAAAGATACACCACAATAATTTGGATTCTTTGCCCGGTTACTGGATCTGGAAAGAAGAATATTTAAACTGTTCCTGGTAGTTTGCCGATTACTTCACAGTTGTTGAAATTTATTTTCTGCTGCAGGGATCAAATGTTAAGAATTCTGTACATGTCATATCGTGTCATTTATTGCATATGGGCTATTACTATTACTCAAATTGATGGTTTAAGTTGATGTTTCAGTTAGATAGTTATCAAAGGTTTTTATAGAATTTCGACTAACATATTTTATCCACTTTTACTTATATTTGTTGATTTGAATAATACAATATTTTGGGTTTGCTTCAATATTTAGAGTCAAATTTAAAAAGGGTAAAGCTTTTTCAATTGTCTATGGTGTTTTGTTTTTTTCATTTTCCAGGATCGTGCTTTGGATTACTTGAGCAGTTGCATTGACCAAGTTACCTCATTTGGAGACATTTTGCAGCTGGTCATTGTGGAGTTGATTTACAAGGTGGGAATTTTCTTCTTTTAAAAAAAAACATATTTGTCATCCTTATACTTAATGTATGTTTGACTTGTTTTTTGTTAGCAACAATTGATTCCAGATAATAATTGTAACATCAAAGTCGTTTTTTTTAACGAGCACTGGCACAGCTGTTAAAGTTAACATGTAATGTTAGATTTAATTGAATTGTTTCATATTCAATTAGTGTGTCTCTTGTAGTCTTCTATTTGTTACTGTACTTTATAATGTAAGTGACAAGCTTCTCGTTTCTCAAATTAAAAAATAAATTTGTGTCTGGCTGGTAGCTGGGCAAGGTTTGTCTGGGGCTCACCTTGTTAAGTCAATCTGTAGTCTCTTAATTTCTCTGAAGAATTTGTAATTACATCGACAAGTTTCACTTGCATCAAGCAAGTATGATTTGATCTCTCTCTCTCTCTCTCTCTTATGTTTTTAGTGCAGTGTAAATGCAATAGCAGAAAATTTATGTGTATGAAAGTGTTTCTTGATACTGTGAAAATGAAACTGTTGATATTGACAAATGTATTGAAACAAAAATGATTGCTTGATTTATTAGGTGTGTCATGCCAATCCTGGAGAGCGTGCTCGTTTCATTCGCTGCATTTACAACCTCCTCAACTCAACCAGTCCTGCTGTACGATATGAGGCTGCAGGCACTCTGGTCACTCTGTCTAGTGCCCCAACTGCTATCAAGGTTTGTGTTAGATTTCTATTTCAAATTTTTTACTTTGTGTTTTAGCTAGGTTTTGTTGCACATGTTAGTTAAACTTTCACGCCTATCAATGTTTTCTTAAGTGTAAAAAAATACATTATTAGGTTGATTTATAACCTCACACTGAAAGGTATAGAATTGATATTGATGAAGAAAGCATTTATAACTTGTGGGTTGTCCATTTTCCAAGATGTAATGAAGGGTTTTGTTTTGCATTACAGGCTGCATCCAGCTGCTACATTGAGCTGATCGTGAAGGAGAGTGACAACAATGTGAAACTGATTGTGCTTGATCGTTTGATTGCTCTCAAAGAAGTGGCATCCCATGAGAAGGTTTTGCAAGAACTGGTCATGGACATCCTCAGAGTCCTAGGCGCACCTGACCTTGAAGTGCGCAAGAAGACCTTGAGTCTGGCGTTAGATTTGGTCACGTCACGCAACATTGAAGAGGTGTGAATTGGTTCATATCATCATTTAGTTTCAACATTTCTAAAAATAATAATTTTCAGAGCAACCTGTATACAGTCCATTAATTACAATGAGTGTGTAGGAATGGTTTCCATTAATTAAATGTGTGAATGGATAAAGCCATATTGATGTAATAACAAAATGAGTGAAGTTACTAACCCAACATTTGATAACTCTTATCTTGGAAATTGGTCTTGTCAAATAGTGGATAAAGAGTAATGGGAAAGAAAACGAAAAACCATTAAAATAATTAAAATAGAAGGTTTTTTTTACATTAAAAGAATATGTTTAGGAATTTAAAAAACATTTTTATTTGCTTCATATTAACAGTTTTCTTATTTTTCTTTCTATCTATCGTAATTCAAGATGGTCCTTGTGTTGAAAAAGGAAGTGGTGAAGACCAACAATGTGGAACATGAGGACACAGGCAAATACAGGCAGCTGCTGGTTCGAACCCTGCATCAGTGTAGTGTCAAGTTCCCTGATGTGGCTTCCACCATCATACCAGTGGTATGTATTTTATGGATTCATCACTTACTTTCTAATTTCATGAAAATGATGTCACCAACATTGTCATTAATCTTGTATCTCAATTATCATCAGTTTGTCATAATTTTGATATCTAACTTCCCAGTTTTGTGAATCTGAGAGCAAATATTTATTTTTGTGGGATATGAAAGTGTAAAAACCTACATCCAAAATTGTTAACGCTTTACTTGTGATAGATGAAGTGAGGGAATGAGATCAAATTCGTTCTTAATTGATTTCATCATTTATTTTTCTCTTAGACAAATAATCTTGTTGACACTCCATAAAGATGTAGTTTGTATTGACTTCAAGATGTTACAGGCGCTAACATTTCATCTTGTGCTTTTTCAGCTGATGGAGTTTCTGGGAGACACGAATGAATTGGCTGCTGCTGATGTCCTGGTCTTTGTTAGGGAGGCCGTTCAACGATTTGACCAGCTTCGGCCATTGGTCATCAGTAAACTCCTTGATGTATTTGGCACGATCAAAGCCATGAAGTAAGTTAAATCTATGGGAAAAATGAAATACACAGTTGTACTTAATTTTAATCTTCATAATTTCCTCCCACACCCATTTTTGTAACTCGGGTGTAGTTTATTGTTTTGTTTTTCTACCATTTCCATTAAGAATTTTTGAGTGATGATGATATAAATCAATTGATACAAATTGGTAATCTTTGTATTATGTGAATTGGACCCCCATTGTGTGGACTTGTTGACAAATGTTTCTGTGTTGTGTAGGATTCATCGGGCTGCCCTGTGGATCTTGGGAGAATACTGTTCCACCACTGATGACATTCAAAGTGTGATGACATTGATTCGACAGTCTCTTGGTGATGTGAGTATTTATACATTATTCAATTTTGGTCAGTAATGATATGAAGCGATGATTGAGGGTTTTGAATTTTTTTTAGCTTTATTTTTGTTTTCTTTTTTTTTGTTTTCTTTTGCTTATTAATGCAGGTAAAGTTGGTCAATACCATAGTAACAAATGGTAATAGTTGTAAAGTTGGTACATGAATCAAAATATTTTTTTCATTTATGCAAGCAAAATATTTTCAGCGACAATCTTTCTTTCTCACAATAATTTTTTGTCATGCCAATGCCCCATGGTTCAATTGATAAACATTTTAGAATTTAGGATTAAAAAATATATTTTGATTTGTCATTCTAGATTCCAATTGTTGAAGATGAAATGAAAAAAGCTGCAGGAGAAGTGAAGGAAGATGGTAAGTTTTGTTGGAAGAATCTGAAAATGTAGAATTCAACTTATAATTAGGTATATGATAAAATGTTTGTCTATTTCTGTGCCTCACCAATCTTCTTAAGTGAACTTTAAGAACATAATTTTGAGTCTGTTAAAGTCTAACAGCAAAAGAAGCTTTCTGTGTACGACTTTTATTGGGAGTATGATTATTTCTAATTCAATACCTATGCACCTTTTTTTAAATATTGTTGGGTTTTTTGTTAGTTTTCTTTTTTGCTTCTTTTCTTTTCTTTTTTGGGGGGGGGGGGGGGGTGACTGAGAGATGTTCAAAAGCATAAGGATAAGGTATTCATAGCTCAAGTAATCGGGAAATTGTTTAGTTTTTTTTATGACGGTGACAAAATATTGTCATATTGACTTTTCCAGAAATGCAACAAGGTGGAGGTGTTCAGAGGCTGGTGACTGCTGATGGGACCTACGCTACCCAGAGTGCTTTTAGTACTAAAACCACATCCAAGAAGGAAGAAGCGTAGGTTTTATTGATAAATTTTGATTGTCTCTTTTCTGTCATCTTTTTTTTATATTAAGTATGATATGTTTTAAGTCTTTGCCCATTATTGTTCTTACAGGAGAATGCAAAGATTTCTTACGGGGTTTTTCTTCTTTCTTTCTTATCCATTCCCTTTTAAACTGCAGTGCAGTGCTCTATAAAGCTAGAAGATATTTGGATCAAGCATGTGATCAACCTATCGTGTCTAATGAGTAGAATTTCAAATTTGCCAAGATTGGCCTACTCATTACAATTTTGTAACTGCCACGGGTTCTTTAACAGTTATTTTAATTCAGAAACATGTTTAAACTCAGCACTATGAAAAATATTCTCTTCTAGCAGGGATTAAAATCGGCATCTTCAGTGTTTGGCGAGACAACTGCACTCCCTGATTTTTTGGTGTTTCATAATTTATCATTTGAATTGCTTTATCTTTTCATCAGTCTATTTGATTCAAGCATAGTTTTATGATGAATGTCATGTCATAATTCTGTTGTCCTCTTGGTCCCTTCTCAGTCCTCCTCTGCGCAAAGACATGTTGGATGGAGACTTTTTCATAGGAGCAGCCCTTGCTACCACTCTGACCAAACTGGCCCTCAAGTATATGACACTAACTGAAGACAAAAAGAGAAAGAATGTAAGAAAGGATTTTAAAACAAACTTTTTTAAATTTGTTATTATTAAAAGAATATTACTTGATTTTGTATTGAAAGAATTTTACAATACTTTGATATTCTTATAAAAGACTTATCTTTTTATGTTGTAAAAATATCATATTATTGTATCATAGTAGAATATGTACGGTGCCTAGAATTTTTTTATGTAAAGAATTAAAATTTTCAAAGTGAATCATGTTTAGTAATCTATTATTGTTAATTGTAAAGTGCCCAGAGCGTATTGAAAATGAGAATTGGCGCTATAAGATATGTTCATTATTATTACTATTATTATTCTTTTATTTCTTCTTTCTTTCTTTTTTTTAGACGTTTGTTGCCGAGGCCATGCTGATTATGGCCACCGTCATCCATCTGGGCAAGTCAGGCCTGTCAACCAAGGTAGGATGGGCTTCTGTTTTAGATTGATAAAGGTGTTTTTTAAGTCTGTTTCCTTGTACAAATAGAGATTCACAGACTTTATATCATTTATCCCCTGACAGACTGTCTTTCAATATATTTCTCAACTCCCATGGGGAGCATACAGAGCAGCCTGTGTGGCTTGTTATACTAACATACGGACCAGATCTTTTGAGTGATGAAAAACATGTAAAGAGTCTTTCCCAAGGACTCATATCGGTAGCTTCAGCCAGGATTCTAACTCAGGACATCTGGCGTTGAATAGGCTAAGCACTCTGCCACCCACGCCGCCGAAAGAAGGGAACAAATTAGTGCTAATTGAATAGGACATGTTAACACTTATTTTTTATTTCATACAGCCAAATCACAGATGACGATGTTGACATTCATTTATTTTTTTAACAACTACAGCCAATCACAGATGACGATGTTGACCGAATTGCAGTATGTCTGAAAGTGTTGGCAGAACGGTCTGACATGATGGACGAGATCTTCAACCAAGCCTGCAGGGGATCCTTGTCTCTCATGCTGGCTGCCAAGATAGAGGAGGAGAAACAACTACAAGAGGTAGACTTACCAGCTGCGCTAACAAAAATTAAATTTGTTAAATGATGTATTTCGTTTCTGGGTTATATTTAAATGATATTTGCACTCAAATTAAAACCGGCTAGCGATGATCGACAGATATTTCTCATACTTGACTATGGAATTGGAAATTTGATTGAATAGTATGACAAATTTATCAATACAGTTGCACTAAGACTGGTCAAGATTCCTTTTTTCTCTGTTTTGGGGCATCAAAAAAGACTGGTTTTTATCTGCTTGGTTAGTAGCTAGATTGCATCCTCATAAAAAGAATTTCCCCACGGGGATGAAATAAAGTATTATCTTATCTTTTCTTATCTTATCTTATCCTATTTATCTTATCCTCTACATAACTGCTCTTTAAATAAATGATTTGTTACGATTTCACCCTTGACGATATTTAAAAACATTTTTTTTTTGTTGCTGTTGCCCAGGCTTCAGAGCGCAAGGTGATCAAGGTCCATGCAGATGATCCCATCTCTTTTGCTCAGCTGATCAACAGAAATGAACAGGGAGCTGGAGAGGTATTTTGTTTTCTCTTTAATTGTCTCAAATGTATTGAAATGTTGAAAATATAACTTTTTGTTTGTAGACATATCAAAGAACTTTATTGCTATAGATCTGCAGATGAAATAAAAAGTGATTGGGTTAACAAAAAAAAATTATTTGCTCTATAATCTTAAATTCATGGTTGTGTCTATACACCAAGATTCTAATTTTTAGTAGATATTTTAAATCACTTTTTTTTTGTTCTGAGACTATCAATTTCGTTATTAGTGATGTTGATGATTGTTGAGGTAACTTCCCATTTTCAAGGATAATTAGCTTCTTCTTCTTCTTATTATTATTATTATTATGTATTATTATTATTATTATTATTATTCGTGACATGGTTTCATACATGAGTATTGCACAGAGGATTTACACTTAAAAGTAATTTCAGGGCTGATTTTTTGGTTTTGGGTTTGTTTTCAATTTTGAGACAGGTCTGTGTTATCCTAATTAATATTTCACTGGTGTTGTTTGATATTTATTTTACTGAATACATGATTTAGACAACATACTGAAATTGCTGTTTTATTATTGACTTGCTATATTCACATGTCTTTCGTTATTCCGTTTCCTTTCAGAATATGTTTGAATTGACCTTGTCCCAGGCTTTGGGTGTTAATTCCAAGAAAGATGCCGATCCATTAGGATCCTCCAAACTCAACAAAGTAGGTCATTGTCAAATATACGAGATAGACTTTGAATTTCTCCACTGAACTCTTGTCAAGCTTACATGGACTCTGATTTTTTTGATTTTTTAAATTATTGAGAAAGCTGCGGAAGGGGAAAAAAAGTCTTAAAGATGTAGCTGGTGACTGTAAAAGTAGAAAGAAGGGGGGGGGGGGTGTCAATGGATAACACTCGTCATTTCAGGGTATGGGGGTCATCGTTGGATCTCGCACAACTTTTCAGTCATCAAGTCAAGACCCTTATCTTCCAGACATTTAATTTGCAAGTGCTACCTTTGATACATTACCTAACCACTAAGTGTTTGAAAAAGGCATTATGAATGAAAGTTTGAAACTTGTCTATTTATTCCATTGTCACAAAATGCCCTTCTTAACCGTTACAGGTTTCCCAGTTGACTGGATTCTCAGACCCCGTATACTCAGAGGCCTACGTTAATGTCAACCAGTACGATATAGTCCTGGATGTTCTCATTGTCAACCAGACCGCAGACACCTTGCAGAACCTCACTCTGGAGTTGGCCACCTTAGGTGAGAAAATAGGAAGTAGTTTCAAAGATACAAGTCACGTTATATTTTCGTGGTTTGTTTTGGTGTTTTTTAGTTTTTAGTTTCTTGTTGGTTTTTTTTATTTAAAAAATCTTCAAAGGATGCCTGCAGAGTGTTGGTTATGAAATACGTATGCTCAAGCGTACAAGACGAGAGATGAATGTAAATAGTGGGCAAATTATGATGGAGAATATTTATCAAAATCAATAGACTAGAATTGGATCTTAAATTTTCAATTTATAACGAAAGGACCTATTTGAGTTGATGGCAGATCCCCCTTCGATGGCAGATCCCCCCTTCGATGGTAGATCCCCCTTCCCCATCTTTCATCAATTCTGATTAGGTCCTTTAGTTATAAAATTTAAATAAACCAGAGATTTTTTATTATTAAAAAAATAAAAATGTTTTTATAGAAATGTTAAATATTTTCTAACTTTGTTTGTGCAGGTGACCTTAAACTTGTTGAGAAACCTCAACCATTGACATTAGCACCACATGATTTCTGCAACATTAAAGCTAATGTGAAAGTGACATCCACTGAGAATGGCATCATTTTTGGCAACATTGGTGAGTGGCTTTTTCAGATATTTGTTATTTATGCATTTTTTCTAGCCGGCTGTCAGCTTTGTCTCTGTCTCTGCTGTTTACAATTACTATTTTACTTTTCATGATGTTTAATATTATTACAGTCTGCATCTGTTTCTTGTTAAGCTATGAAGATTTACACAGGCTCAATATTTATCTTTCCTGTCAAACTACATATGATTTCATGAAGACTAGAGGCCACAAACTCAAACACGCTCTTCTCTTTTTTTTTCAGTCTACGATGTAAGTGGGGCTGCCAGCGATCGCAACTGCGTCGTCTTGAATGACATTCACATTGACATCATGGACTACATCGTCCCAGCCTCGTGCACCGACACCGAGTTCCGTCAGATGTGGGCTGAGTTTGAATGGGAAAACAAAGTCACCGTGAACACCAACATCGGCGACTTGAGGGAGTACCTGGAACATGTGATGCGTTGTACCAACATGAAATGTCTCACTCCAGAAAAGGTGAGAAATGGAGAGATGGTTGGAATTTCGATTTTTGATATATTATTAATATGCCCTAATAGAAATCCTTAGTACTACCATGATTGTTACTGGATAGCAGTAAATAAATAAATTCCCATCATTCCTCTGAATAGATTTTATGTGGCTGCTTAAGGCCTTGTGTACAAGACATTCAAAATGGAATGATAAAGAGTAGCTTCATATATATTAAACGATAAACAATGTAACTATGCTTTGATTCCTGTGTTAACAAAAACAATTTACTTCTGTCAACAACAATATCAAAATCATTCCTCTAGTGAGTCGAGCAAGTTACCATTTGAATAGGGTTAGGGCAGTCGGATGGTATCCGTCACCTTTTCAAGATGGATGCTGGATGGTCTTATATTTACAATATACTTTCCAACCGTGGCCAATAACTATTTATACCCTCAGGTTCAACGAGGACACAAACTGGAATAACAGCTTATTATTTATAAGGATAGAAATAGTGTACAGTACAGAAAGCAGCTTTTAATTTCTTGACCATTCCGCTGCCTTGCTTTACATTGACATCATTGCTATGCTCAAGTCAATTAAACATTCAGTACTGATAAATGCTGATAATTAAGGTACAGCAAATTTGTATTTTCACCAAAAGTTAAAAAGTTGCATTTATAAGTTGCATCCTTGGAATAAGGAACAGACAAAAAAAAAAAGACAGATTTTATCAATGGAGTTAATGGACCAAGAATTGTGGTAGCTTAACAAGAGAAATGGAATGGACAGTGTCTATTGGTGAAATATTTAAATCCCAAATGGCTTTGATTAGTAGATTGAAGGAATATCAATATTGTCCACAACGTATGAGTATGATGAATGCCCTGCAATTTCTCTTTTTGTAAACTTGCAATTGACTTTTGATTGTTTTGGATTGCGCATAGACCGAGGATATTGAATTCAACCCACATCAGTTAGCTAAATCTCAGGCAGGTGACTCTGGGGACTAGTTGAATCCATTGGTTGAAATGTTGTCAATAATCTCCCTACCCCCACACCGACCCTAACCCAACCCTTGTATTACACTTTTATCCTTTGCCGTTATTTTCATTCATTCATGCATACAGCGCAATGTTGATCATCTGACGCAATGAAGGGTGACTTGTTATGTATAGGGGGGTCGAGAAATAGATCTAAGTTCTTTTTTTTCTTTTCTAGCCTATTAAGAATGTGGGTGTCCGGTGCTTGTTGATCAGCGCCACAAAATAGCATTTGATTTTATGTCATTTATTCGTGGACACTGTTCTTGGCAGCAACTCATTGGATTCTACTCCCTGAATTACCTCCCTCAACATCTTCAAATCATCAATCCACTATCACCTATGTGATCTGTTCTGGTCCAATCGTATGTTTTGGACAAGTGCTATATTAGTTAGGTGATGGGGCTGCCACTACATGTCCCCTTTAGCCTGGTTTCTACTTCTACTCTTTGACTTACCCAGCTTAGAGACTTAGATTCAGTTGACATAGTTGTTGTGGTCACCATGTCATGGTATGACCCGTAGGGGCAGGCGGGGAAAAAAACTGCAAAAGGTTGTCAGATTATCAACATTAAACTGTTTGTTTTATCCCCTTTAATATCAACCACTTCCCTTTATACTTCTTCAGATGAAACTTGAACAAAAAAAAAATCTTAATTTCTTTTATTGTTTCATTTTTTAGAAAAGTATAAGTTCTTTTTGAAATATTTTTTTAACTTTTTGATGTAGATCTTTTAATTTTTCTTCTTTTTAATGTTTTGTTATCCCCCTCATGTATTTTACTTGGTTATGGTTGATGATTCCATGTTAGCGTGCACAATTGATGAATTTCAAACTTTGAAGAACATTTTTATTGAAGACACTATGTTATTAAAGACGAAAATGCCGTAGTCGCTGGATAATTGCATACTGAATAACTGCACGGTTTGCACACGTGTTCGCTGGCGGCGGGTAACCAATTTTGTTTTCATTTGATAAGCATCCATAAATGCACACCAGGTATGCATAATTGCACGCTCAAAACTACAAAACTTTGACAACATTTGCCAAATAAGTTGTCCTCAACGCATTTACAGAGAAAAAAATGAAGACAGAAAAACAGTGGAATCGAGGTCTGGATGGGAAGACATGCATGTAGGCGTAAACTGTCATCTTGTCACGCATCCCGTCAGAGACAACAGACCTATCACCCACACACAGAATCATTCAAATTAGTTGATGGAGTGGTGGCAATGCGTTTTGCTTTTCTCCCAAACAGCTTGTAATTATCCAGCAACTGCTGTAGTGTCATTAGTTTACATGAGTAATGAACTGTAAATTCATAGATAGTTTTAGATTTCTCAACTTAATAATCATTTATTACTTTCGTGCCCAATAGTAATTGTTTTCTTTTGTGGGTGTGGTTGGGACTATTTGGAAGACCAATATTGTCAACTTCTTCATTGAAGATTAGTGGTGCTTATGATATAGTAAGTAGATCATCCCTAGCATAATGGACAGCGCTGTGGGGTTGGGGAATGGAGGTCTTGGGTTCAAATCTTAGGCAGGCAGATTTTATGACCTTTTATTATTTTCAAGGCCGCTATGTGGTAGTTTCAGATGATTTTTATAGGCTACGATGAGGTAACTTTTAAAATGGTTTATTCTGAAATTCCTATTTATTTGTCTTTGGGCAAAAATGATATAAAGTAGCCACTAGGCCTTCTTACTATGGAGCATGTGGTGATGGCGTAGATATCTTCTTAGCTTTGGGAACAAGTAATTAATTCCCAATCAGTCATTGTTTTATTATTACTGATACCAGGACAAAAATCTCTTGGCTGGAAAAGCGCATTGAATTACACTAAAGAAATGGCAATTTAGAATTAGATAAGTGCCTCCTAAACAAGACATAGAAACTCAATGCAGCGGATCACATTTCTTTGTCTTTTTATTCTCCATGGAAATGAATTATATATTGATTTTGCTTGATTCCAACAGGCCCTGTCTGGTGATTGTGGCTTCATGGCTGCCAACATGTACGCTCGATCCATCTTTGGCGAGGATGTGCTGGCCAACTTGAGTATTGAGAAACCGTTACACCTGGGGAAGGACGCATCTGTCTTGGGTCACGTCAGAATCAGGGCTAAAAGCCAGGTGAGAACACATTTGGTTTTAATCGAATCAATTTTTATTTTGTTTTGTTTGATTGTAGCCTGTTACTGTTAATAATAATAATAGTGCAGAGAAGTGTCAGGGTTATTCAAAAGTTCAAAACAATATAGGGAGTATGTAAGTTAGTTTCAATTGGTTGAAAGAACGAAACAGCAACATTTTAGAAATAGACTTTTAGTCAAGCAACAAAGTAACAAGGAGGGACAGACACTAGGAAAACGTGGATCCTTCCCCATCCATATTTCACTTGTCTTGTTGTGCAGACCAATTGAAGCAAATTCACATACTCCCTGTATCTTCACTCATGTCTAGATAGCTTTGGACAGTTTATCATAATTACTAGTCCACAGTTTAAGTTCATCTCTCAATGCCCTGCATGCTCACATAAGCCTTGGTCACCAGGAATCACTTAATACAGGCAGGTGATCAGCCCACTGGGCCCAAAATGGTCAATTGATATAATCAGTATTACTGTCAATAACCAATTCAGTACTGCCCTTTTATTTACTTATTGTGCATAGAAACTGAAAGGATTTGCGTATATAATTATTTAAGATTATTCAATATAGATTTTTTCATCGGGGGAAGAAAGGCTTTGACTTTGCATTGGTACATAACATAATGAGAAAATCTTCATATATTTAGGCTTGATTAGGATGGCAAGTTGTCTTGGTAGCTTTTTAAAAAATATATTTTAAAGTTTAATTATATTTTTTTTCATAAAAAAAATTAATTTAGCATCAACTTGTTTGTCCAATGTTTGCAGGGCATGGCTCTAAGCATGGGTGACAAGATCAACCTGTCCCAAAAGAAGGCTGCCAAAATGGTGGGATGAGAGGCCTGGACTGAATGCATTCATCAATTGAACATTTAGACATCAGTAAATTATTACAATACATTAGAATTTCTCTATCTGTACACTAAACTTTATTAAATCTTTAGGATTCGACCCTTTGGGACAGTATATCCAGATGCTACATTAGCTGATAAGACGTCTGCAGTCAGTTAATCACTAAATACAACATGTTATGAGTATGACTGCATTAAATTATGCTCACAAGGAGGCGAGGTGGCCTAGTGGTTAGGTAGCAGACTCTCATGGCAAAGGTCGTGGGCTCGAATCCTATCCCTGTCACTTTGTTGTTTTTCTTGGGCAAGAAACTTTACTCCAATTGCCTCACTTGACCCAGGTGTAAAAATGGGTACCAGCTTACAGCTGGGGAAGTAGTCTGCGATAGACCAGCATCCTATCCAGAATGGTGACATATTGTCATTCTGTCTGCTTCACGCTACGGAAATTGGAAGCAAAGCACCGGCTCTTACTCTTAAGGACTTTACTTTTTATATACTCACAACATGGCATGAGTATAGTGATTGGCTGACTACACATGATATTCCTATATTGTTATGTATTCATTCATTAAACCTGGAATACATTTTACATTGATGAGTGCAAGAGTAAAAATTTTCTTTGTATGGAGTTGGAAAGTAACTTGTGGGTTTTTTTCTTCCTGATTTTGAGTTATTAAATTATTAAAGATATTGGTGTACTTACAAATATCTAATCTTTTGTCGTGTACATTGTAATCTCCATAGGGCTAATACTGTGATTTGGAATATTTTCCCTCAGAAGATTCAACAATATCTGATGTGTTTGGTTGATACAGTCATATACCTACCCCTTCACTATTAGTAAAATTAGCATAAATTTGATTCAGTGTCGGTGAGATTTAAAACAGGACAGTATGAATATCAATCATTTTTGTTGCTATGTAATTCTGCATTAAACAGTTTGGAAGTGAAATGTGCTATTGTCTTAATTTTTCTTAGTTTCCCGTCATTCACTGGTTTTGGCGAACTTAGAGTATACCTTCCCTTAACTAGACGTCTAGCTTTAAGTTGGAAATAAATACATCCAAATCACTTTTTCCCAAAACAAAATATAGGGATGATTTCCTTAATTCTATTACTTTTATTTCTACTTGCATCCAATGACGATATCTGACGTGAAATGAGCTGTCCTTCCCATTTTGGATAAACCATGTTTGTTTTTTTGGTGTGTGTATGTAGATTGTTACAACAATTAAAAGAAAGGGAAACATTCATCGCCGGTATTAACAGACCATACGTTAACTCTTAGCACATTTTGGCACAATTTTATACTCTAAAAATTACATGAATGATACAATGAATCATGCAATGTTGTGAGTATAATTCACAGCAATAAGGTTATGCCAAAATGTTCTAACAGTTAACGTATGGTCTGTTAATACGGCCCCAGGTCTCAAAAATACAAATTTTGCCAAGGATTAATAATACAAGGCAAAAATAACATAGTCAACCATTTTCATTTTTATGGAACACAAGATTTATCCATATAGATATCATACAGATGAATATAATAATAATGCACATTCATGATCTACATTTGACCCATCTACCCATCTACTTTACAAAGGCATTGTCTAGTGTTTTAATATGGTGACAATACATGACTCCAATCAGCTCACAATCACCTGATGATGTATTTCATTTCTCATGATACACTGCATTGCATGGAGTTTGTACACAGTGGGACTGACTGAAAGTGTATTTATGATTAGGGCCCAAACGCAATGCAACCAACTCCACCCATTCTACTTGTAGTCAATTTTCGTAAGGAGTGGAAAGCAAAGGGAAGAATGACTTTCTCTTTTGTTATCCATTCCTCCATTTCAATTGAATTGAAAATATGATTGATGTAAATTGTAATGGTTGAAGAAAAGATGTGCAACCAACAACACTGCAGAGGTGAGAGACCTGTCGCCAACCACGTCATCAACACCTTTTGTTGGAAATGGCAGCATGTCAGGGCGGCCAGGCCCAAATTTAGCTGGGGGGTGATTGATACCCGTCGTCGGCCGTGCAATTACTGGCAGACTGATATTACTGATAATAATGAGATGGGACAGCAAGGAGTTACGGCAATAGGAAGGTGTTGGGAGCATGAGATGGGACAGCAAGAAGTTACGGCAATAGGAAGGTGTTGGGAGCAGAAAGTATCAGAGAGATCAAATTACGTTGTCACATACAAAGAGATTTAAGGGAAATAACAACGGAGTAAGAAACTTTGTAGACATTATTGCGGCCAGAAAAAGACCAAGAGAAAGATGTGTCGTAAATTGGGGACAGGCAGGGATTATGGATCACCTCGGAGGATACACATTTTGGAGGTGACAGATTTGAGCCACCAATCCCACTTAGAGCAAAGGGGCGAGAAGGAGTAAATTATGACCACACAATAGGTCGAAGGGATTAAAAGCTGAAGACAAGATGGGTTTATAGTCTGTATCCCATTCAAGTGCAGGCTCACAGACTTGACATCATCTATCCCCCAGCAGGCCGTGTCTCAATTCCAATGGAGAGCATACAGTAGAGTAGCCTGTTCGGCTCATCCTAGTCATAATATCATTCTCTGCCTGAGTAACAAGTCTTTCCCAAGGACTCAACATCAGTAGCTTCTCACGATCTCGAGGCCAGCATCTTGGCCACTGACTCCTGGTGATGTCGTAAATTGACAAATATGTTAACACAAGTCGAAAAAACATTTGTCCGTATAAAGGAATAAAATATATTTTATCCTACCTTCCAGTTCAACAATAAATATTTCTCAGGCTTTAAATTAAATTTATTAAAAACAAAACAATTATAAATATCTCTTTGAAGAATATCTTAATGAATGATTCGTTTTCTTACATAATGACCCAATCAAGGTTGGAGTTTTTCACTCTAGTGATTTTTGCTTACGTGATCCCTCTTTTTTTCCATCTAAGTCTGAATATATATGAGCTGCACCAACTTACGTGTAGAGTGTAATATATACATTATGTGGAAAAGTACATAATGTACATCACAGCAGAAGAAGATATGCCAGTCAATCTAACAACCATTTGTCCATTACAAATTCTACATCTCTAACTCTAAAATCATAAATTACACAAATGAACATAAGGAATATTTCAGGTTGCATTTTTCATTTTTGTTCTTCAAAAACAATTGCAATATAACGTTTTTAAATACATAATTATAATAATATGGTTGAACATAAATGCGGAACATAACAATCAAATTAAATTAATCATCCAAACATAAAACAATGTTTTAAACATTTTTTTCAAATTTATGTACAAGTACAAGACAATTTGTAAGTTGTTTTTGTTTTTACATATCACATCTTGTTGATTTTTACATCTTCTGCACTTAAGATAACATTAACATTTCCATATATTTCGTAAAACTAACAAACTGGAAACTCAAACCTCAGGATCAAAGGGAAATAACCAAATAATTTAAAGAAAAATAAATAAAACTCATTATTTTCATTATTCCTGTTATTTCATGCAAAAAAAACCAACTGATTGTAAAAGACTTCATTGAATTGTTATTTTTGCAAAACCAAAATATTTTTAAAATGTCTAAAATCAAAGACACATCCATCTGTTACTGTACTCAATTGATAGGTAATATTGCAATGTTGTAAAATATATATTACTGGATCAAGTGATTTCATATTTTGTCATCACTGACACTATAGTTCATTCCTTTCATTGTGACCGACTGCCATCCTTGAGAAAAAAAGAGCAATTACCATTCACATGTCAAATAATCAAAACTAAATCAATTTATCACAAACAAACAAACAAACAAAAAAGAAGAAAAAAGAAGGCAAAAAAAAATCTTCATGTAAAATTATTAATGAGAAAAAAGTTTGGATATAATTAGACGTCTATAAAAAAAATAAAAATAGAAATAAATGAAAGGTATCATTATCAGAGGTTTTTGGTTTGAATGATTTTTGTTTTTTTCATTTTAAATAAAGGAGAGTTTGGATGCAACAGTAAAAAAAAAATGGTATTGGAAAAATGTGTGAAAAATCATAACTATTCTGCCAAAATAATCTCCTTCCCTTATCCACTCTCTTAAAAGGAAGGTTTTAAAAAATTGCCTTTAATTTGTCCACAAGGGCATTTTGGGTTTTGGGTTTATTTAGAAAAAAGACTGAAATAACGGTACAACGCCACAATGTAGGCAAATTAGACGATTGAGGTGGGCTGTTAAAATGACATCTAGTAAGAAACACTCTATAGGCAACCTGATTCCAAGAAGTTTAAGTAACAGAACAAATAAAAAAACAGGGGGAAAAGCCACCGAAATATTGGCATAAAAATAAAAGCATGACATTTTTTTCCCAGGTAAATCAATAATAGTAGCAGATGGACGACTGTGAGTGTGAGGCATATTATCATGAACCGTGAAAGGAGGATGCTGTTCTGTTTAAATCAGTTTAAATAAATCAGCTGGAGACTGAAGAAACAACAAACCTTGAGAGTCAACCTCAACTGTTTCCAAGAAAGAAATGGCCAGATTGTAAAGCAATGCCAAACTACCCCACCACACCATGCATGTGCCCTTTAAATCTCCACACTTGGAAACCGTCAACATTCAGTATGGGAAGTTTAATTTTTTTTAAATATATAAAACAAAGATGTTGATAATAGCCCAGTTTAATAAATATATTTCCAAGAAATAAATTTAAATAGTTGCCGTAGAAAGCAATGGCAAATTACCACACGCTGTGCGTATGCCCTGTGTTTGTGTAGTTAAGTTTTCTTAAATGCCACTCACCTCGGAATCCACGTGTTCCACCTCTTTCCCTTGGAGTCCACACAAAC
>JARFNW010117625.1:1834-12604 GCA_031763155.1 Dirona albolineata
AATTGGATACCCCCCCCCCCCCCCCCATATGCCCTCCAGTGATTGAGATACAGATATTTTCCAAAACATTTGGATGTTTTATCAGGATGGTACAGATTTTTGTATGCAGTCTGGATCACTGTATTGTAGTATTTTAGTGAAGATCAAATTTGTATTACATTTGAATCCAATTGATTATTGGATCAGTCATTAACTACAAAAGGTAAAAACTTTAGACAAAACAGCCATGCCATGCAATACTAATGTCTTCCATTTTCCTGAAGGAGAGCATCATCAAGCTAGTGCTATATCGGTCCACGCTGATGGGAAACTGCTTGCTATGTGTGGCCTGTCCGTCAGCACCGGATTTTTTTGTGATGGGATGCTTCGGACGGATGAATTGAGATGGATGGGCAGATTACGGTATCTATGTAAGATTGTTTTCATATTCATTCAGTTATGATATTTCCTTCTTTTGTTAAAGAAATGTTTGGAGTTTTCAAATGGCCAGATGCCAACACATTTGAGGTTGATGATACAATGACATGGTAGGTAAAAGTTACACCACTTGCACAAAGTGTATTAGGTTTGATCGTGATCAGAGAGAAGAAGATTGTTTTTCTGTTGCTTCCCACTGACAGAATAGGTTGCCTGGTTCTTCGGGTAGTGGAGTTAAGACTAGACTTCGTGGATATAACAGAGAACGTCCCATAACTAGTTTGGGCATATAATAAAGAACTTGTTGTGGTTGTACAATTGTAAATCACTGCTCGAAGTATTGGGTTTCCCTCAGGCTATTTGGAATCTCAATATAAAAATGCATGTGTGACTCCAAACTAAGGGGGAAAAGTACTGTGCTATGTTGTCATACCACAATGGTTATGTAGTTGTAATCTCTTTGTTTATTGTCAGTTTGAAGTCTTTTTAAAATGAATGAAGGCTATTTTTTTTACAATGCATCAAATGTTTTATTTTATTTGGATGTCGCTAGATGCCTTAGTGGAAGGTCTTTTTTACAAGAAGAGAAACTGGCAAGCTAATCTAGAGTATCGTCTAGCACCTGGCGTATCGGAGGAAGGCGATGAAAGAGAGGCCAGGTAAGTTGAGCCAAAGCCTTCCTCCTAGAGTAGAGACAGGCTTGAAGGCTAAGACGTATTAGGTATATAGGTATTGGGTAGAGCCACTTCCCGATACATCTTGTGTTGTCACATCGATATGAAAACTATCGATGCAATGACTCGGATAGAAGTCAGTATGTGACTCGGCGTGTCATTTTTTACCCGTCAGGATGTCTCTAGAAGGTCTTGGTTTAATTATTGGTTATTTGTCAATGAAAATAGAAAAATTAGATGTTTCCATGTCAGCGACATGTTTACTGTGACAGAGAAAGCTTTTATGTTGTTGGTATATTTGTATTGTCCTATGTGAAAGCAAATACAATAGTGATAAGGACCTGCCGAAGCTATGTATTATTGTTATCTGACGTTGTAGCTAACTTACATACCTTATATTATTTTACTATGTAAAACCAAAGTCAAAAGGCAAGCTCAAGAACCTGAGCGTGTCATGTTTTCAGGCACAGTAACAATATCATTGATTTCTGTATTATTTCCACCTGTGAAACAATTATATCTCAGTTGGGACTCAAAGTCGTGCTAATCCTGAAGGTAAGATTGGTAGCTAAACAACTTGTAGATGAGGCTGGTCATTGTCTTTTTGTTGTTGTTGTTGTTGTTGTTGTAGTTGTGGTTGTGATTGTGGTTGTTGTTGTTGTTGTGGTTGTGATTGTGGTGGTTGTTTTTGTTGCTAATCCTGAGCGTAAGACTGGTAGCTAAACAACTTGTAGATGAGGCTGGTCATTGTCTTTTTGTTGTTGTTGTTGTTGTTGTGGTTGTGGTTGTGATTGTTGTTGTTGTTGTGGTTGTGGTTGTGATTGTGGTGGTTGTTTTTGTTGTGGTTGTTGTTGTTGTACCATGACTTTGACTGGACATGAAAGTTGTCTGGCTTTTCTTTCCTTTTTAAAAAGTATTTGGTCTTTTATTTGTAGTGGGTTTGAAGTTCATTAGATTAATCTCACATCATTATAAATCAATTACTGGTGTTTGGCATTGCAGTATATCTGTGTATGATTATAGTAGCATGTTTTTATTATCAGTTTCAGTTGAGATTGAAATAGTTTTATCTCATTTTGACTTTGTGAGGGGTTTGTCATTGAAATATTATCTTTTCTTTCAGTTGTGTCGATGGCATCGACAAAAGCCCAGAAACTGCCGGGGGTAACTTTTTTATCCTTCCAAAGACAATATTTTGCACACACACAGAGAGAGAGAGAGAGAGAGAGAGAGAGAGAGAGCGAGAGAGAGAGAGAGCGAGAGAGAGAGAGAGAGAGAGAGAGAGAGAGAGAGAGAGAGAGAGAGAGAGGGAGGGAGGGAGGGAGGGAGGGGAGGGAGGAGGGAGGGAGAGAGAGAGAGAGAGAAGGGGGGAAGGAAAGGAGGGAGGGAAGGACAAAGAGTAAGAGTTAAAGTTAGTTATTTCAGCAATTTGTACTTTGTAATTATATATTTTTTTCATTACCTCCCTCCCCCTCCATCTACTAAAATGACATGTCTATTCTAAACTGATATAGCTAATATACCACAACACTATTGTAGGTCATTGCATAATACAGACAGGCGAAATAGCAGTCAAACCAAATTGCATATCTGACCAGCCTTTCTTGTATTGAGTGTATGCTTTATTTTTTCTTCTCTTCAGATTCATCGTGGATCAAACATGTTTGCATGTCTCCGGCCTATAACTGTGTTTATGCCTTCGTTGCAAACTTTCTGCGCAAAGATGATAAACCATTCGTTGATATCTGTTCCGATCATGTGTCTCTCATTGTTGATCATGGGTGTCCAATCACCAGTTTGATGAAATTCCACTTCAAATTCATGATGTCAAAAAATATTGATGTAAGTGATAACCTTTTATAAATGATTTAAACATTTTTGTGTCTTTGAGTGAAGGTTATGGACACAAGGTCATGGTATGCATTGTGATTTGAAATTATACACTCATATGTAAAAACGTAAAGGCAACTTGGAAAACAATGGCAAACTATACCTGGTGTCAATGAAGACTAAACTACACTTGATGAACGACTGAGTAAGGGAATTATACTGGGAAATCAAAAGGGGCACGTATTGCTTCATGTCTGATAGATCAAGGGAGATAATGTATGGTAAGGTGAACAGTATCATTGTTATCTCCCCTACAATCTGAATTGCTTTGGCTATTACATTGAGATGATGCCACATCCACCCTTATTGTTAGATTATAAAATAAGCATCATTTAATAGAAATAGCTATTTTGGAATTGATTTTTATTAACTACAGCAGTTTTTCATGATCATCACCATGCTGTAACTCTAAGGGCTTACAGTAGCACATTTGCCTCGGGAAAGCAATGGAACACTCAACACTTAATACGCCACACGCAGCCTGTTAGGTGCAAATACAATTTCTTTTGACAAGGTCAATGTTGTTTACAACGAGGGGACCTCCGAATTTAACGTCCTTCTCAGATGGGTCGTATATATACATTCAAGTATCTAACCTTGGCATTCAATCATGACATATGCCTACTGTGAATGGTTTTTGGAGCCTTATTATTATTTGAGGAATATTTATAGGAAAACACATCATATATTTTTGTAATGTATTGATGCATGAATACTTATTATGCAACCATTACAATTATGTGATTAATTTTTTTTTCAGCCACTACCACCTGGCATTGAAATAATCAAGAATGTGCAGGGATTTCGACTCAAGATCATGAGAGACTCAGAGGAAACCGATGAGAATGTGTCTGGTGCCAGGGCTAAGGAAAGACAACTGGAAAATTGTGTATGTATGGATGGGGAGACAAAAAAGATGGACGTCCCAGAACTTGAGATGAAGTGAGTTTTTGATTGACCTTGCATTGAGAATGCCAATGCGAAAGATATTGTTGAAGTTGTGTTTGACTAAAATGGACGTAAGAATAGATAGATGAGATTTAGATTGACTGATAAATATAATATATAGGGAGTTGAGATCACAAAACAATAAAGAAGAAATAGATAAATAAAAAATGTACATAAGAAATAACAAGAACAAAAAAACCCCCATGAAATGCGAATTACATTACACCATAACATTTAAAATATAAAACTGCCAATTCAAAACAACTCAATCTAAATCTACACTAGGCCCGTCAGAATGGAAGGGTGTCATCCATACCTAAATTCGCAACTTTAGGCTTCTCATTACCTTAAAAACTGCACCCTTTTAACAATAAATTATAAACATTTAAGAAAAAGACTGTGTTGTTAACATTATATGGACCAACTGAAGTGGATGCCCCAATTCCTTCCTGAGAAAACCCCCCCCCCCCCCCCCAAAAAAAAAAACCCAAAAAAAACCAAAAGACAGAAAAAAGAGGAAAAGAAAGAGAAAAAAGAGAGAACCAAAACAATAATTAAAATATTAGCCTTCTCATAAAGGCACGTTGCGGATAAACGCCAACTTTTGTGTGTTTCCCAAGTGTGTGCGTTCATCCAGCAAGTACTGTACCACTTTATGTGGAGGAAAGTCAAAGTAATTTTTTTACGGGGCATAACCCTAAGTACAGCCAATGTTATTTTCTAAATTAGATTATGTTTTTACTTTGATTCATTTTTTTACCTTTCATATCCACATTCGTGCCTTCCAGTAGATTCTACTTTACTTAATGATTACTTTTATTTTACAATCCTCAGCGTCATCCCGTCTTTTATACCTTTTTTTGGAATCAGACAAGTTTGAATTTGAACAACCGCCATTGGAAATGAATTGGACAGATCATGAATGCTGATTATCAGACGTGATGCTGTCAGTGACTGAAAATATTGCCTAGATCCGAAGACATCTAAAAGTGACAATCTCTTATAACAGTGTTTTATAGCTTTGCGATTGTGATCGAATCCCTTCGATTTGAAAGGGAACATTTTTAACATATTGTAGAAAGGTCAGCTCCATGAGCAGCATAGGAAGAGGTACAAAACACCTGTAGGTTAAGTCTAGATCTGATCATGCTTCAGGGTTGTCAAACCACAATTGGGGCTAAATACTGAGCAAAGGGTTTTATGTATCAGGAATTAAAGACAAGCAGGTGATCATCCTCTTTGTCTAAGTACCTTTACTAGTAATGAGCAGCACACCATTCACAATTCTCAGATTTACCAGTAAAAACAATAGGAATGCTTTTGATGCTGTGGATTGCAGCGTTTTATTGAAACATTTTGATTAATCTTTGGATTTTCAGGAAAGATAATTTCATGGTTTAGGTCATATCTTAAAGATAGAACTCAAATTATGGTTTAGGTCATATCTTAAAGATAGAACTCAAATCATGGTTTAGGTCATATCTTAAAGATAGAACTCAAATGTATAAAAACGAAAAATGTATTGTGTGTTCAGAAAACAACGTCCTGGCTCCTTGCACCTGTCCAAGGCTCAGTGTTATAAAATTCAGTCTATTGCCTCTGTGGCAACCCCCCCCCCTGTTCATTTCATTACTCTTTATCCATAATAGAAAAGTAGAAAAGTTACGATGACCATTATTTTGAATTTTTATTGTCCAAAAGTTTGGAATTCCTTGGCCAGGGAGATTAACGATAAAGAAAACTTTTCAAAAAGGCGTTGAAGCATCATTATTTATTGCAATATGAATTTCGTGATTTTTACTATACTTTTACTGCGTCTGTCATGCTATAAGTTTAATTTTTAAAACATAGTCTTATTATTATTTACAAACTCTTTCAACTCTTTTAATGTTGTTATTCATACATTCATTTATATATTCGCTATTAGTGGCGCTTTTATACACGACAATCCAATTACAATTTTTGTAATATACTCTAGTAGATTTTGATATACACAGGTTTTTCTGTTGACTTTGCAAAGGTCTGTATTACTAAAGAATGTTTTTATTCAATTTATTCATGCTGATATAATGTGCCATATTATTTCTGTCACTTGAAATTTTTTTCAAGGAGTAGCTTCAACTGCACCTCAGACTTCAGGGTTTTTAAAACTCAACTAGCTATCAGCATATGCAGCTATTGTCAAGTGGATGAATTTGAATTTCACTGATGGATAAGATTTCCATTCATGTTGGTTGTAAATATAAAAAAGAAGGATAATGATAATGTACAGACATTCCTGTCTCCTGAACAACTTGATCTAACATTTTACTTGTAGACCTCTAACGAGTGAAAGATTCGAGGATCAATTTGTAATAATATGTTCTGTATTTGGATGCTAACATTAATATGCCATCCTCAACCTACCAATCTTGCATAATGATTTCGTTTTGTATCCTAAAACCTTTAAACTATGTGCCTCTATACCTCTGTACTTTGTCATTGATCTTTTTTTATAATCATGCTTGTTTCTATATTCTGAGGCAACTACTATTACTCAAGTGTTCATTTGTCCATCTTTTGATCTTTTGATGGATATTTAAGCTGTATTTTATAATAAGGAAATAAAAAGCTGTTGTTTTATACAGTAGTCACTGGATAAACTCGCACTGTCTCTAAAGCAAACTCTGTCTAATCACACACTTATGCCTGTAGACCAACATTTTTACGGCATAATTGCCGTGCATAAAAGATAAAAACATTGTCACATGTCATTATAATGTATGAGCATTCACTAGACTGATGCCATGACGCTAGTTTTTTCTTCTGGTTTATGTTTAAAACTGTTTACAAATTGAGCAGTGTGTGAAAAAAATCAACTTTGGCTTAGATTAGGAAAGAGATTCTGATGTTTCGCCCAGATAGAAAATTGCATGTGTCACCACACAGGTGAAGTTCTAGAAAATGTTATGCCATGTCCATCGTGCCCATGGTCTCGTCTAGAGGACTGTCTATCCCAGCCATTATTTGTTCTACACTCTGGTCTAACCTTTGATCTGCACCGACATGAATACCAAGAGTTATACCCCCTGGAAACTCCTCACAAAAGCACTGTCTGTTTAAACACATATTTCTCTCTACTCCCAAGCAGGGTGTGTTTATCCAGAGACTATTTATTGTACATACAGTTATCAATACTTATTGATGAAAAATGTGTGTTCATCTTAAATCATCTTTTGATATTCTTTGTTTTAAAAAGAGTGCCATTTTATATTTTTAGTTTTTAAAAATTTAAATTCAATCAAGCAAGTTTAAATTTATACAGTTTTAAGTTATAAGAATAATTGTATATACTGTATCTTAAAAAAATATTTTTCTTTATAAGAATATATAGTGTGCTTTAGTGCTTGTCTTTCAATTGTTTTATTTCTATGTTGTAGCTCCCGACTCTTATATAATAATATACTACTCTACTCTACTGTATTATTTATTAAATGGAATCATGAGATTAACTCGGTGTAGCAATGTTGCCAAAGAGATGAAATTAATGTTTTGAAGCAAATGGTCCAAGTTCATCTTTATATTTTAGAATGTATTATAAGAACAAATTCTGGTTTGTTGTTGTTTTTTGTTTGTTTGTTGTTTTTTTCCCGTTTCTTATTTTAGATGCTTTGAACCCTGTGACCCCCAAATAAAATGTTCAATATTTATCACTCCAATGCCTCCTCTTTATTTCTTTAATAAAACCTCCAGTAACTTTCAGTCTTGTTTCATTCGTTACAATGCTCACATTCTCTACACTGTTAAAAGAAAGGTTTCTTTCCACAGATCAGGTTTCTCAACAGAAACCAAGTCAAACAATATTTTCTGTTGTTTTTTTTTGTGTGTGTTTGGATGGAACATTGAATAAAGGAATTAAAGTACTGAATCTTATATAGTTGATTTTTGTCCTCAGTAATTTGAATTGTTCAAGGTAACGAAGGCTTAAACTTAAACCAAATTATGCACTGTTAACCTTGATGATAGGCGACAACCACAGTTCAATGTTAAATGTTGTATAGAATGCCAAAATACGAGGCATGGAAAGTCCTCCCAGGTTGTGTGTGTGTGTGTGTTTGTGTGTGTGTGTGTGTGATTAGTAGATCCGCCTTTTGACCCCTTCATACTAACATCCTGACTTTATCTTTCTTTGTCTGTCCTTGGTTTCACGTAAAAAACTAAACCCCTGTTTAAATAGACTTGCACAAGGACTCAATATCGGGCCTAGCATTGCCAGGATTCGAACCCGGGACTAAATGACCCCGAGGCCCAACAGATAAGCCACCGACGCCACTCACGTGACCGACTTGTGACTCGTTTGTCAACAAAATGTGGAATCATGGCTGAAGGTGTTAACACCAGGGTTCGTAGGTAACAGTAGGGATGGATTTAATTCCTTTGTCAACCAGGGAAACCTTGAAGTGTAGCCCAGAAATGTGTCCAAAAAGGTCAAAGGCCACATCAGGTCAACTGTTCAGACATTCCACTTCGCAACTTTGCCTTCACTTATCCAACTCATTACACAATTGTTTGTCGGAATTAGGTACCAAAGTCATCAAACAACAATATAATATAGTGACCAGGGAAAAAAAGACGAACAAGTTCTTGACTGATAATCTTTTACGGAAGGGAAGGATTTATGTATTTGGTTGTAGGCTAAGCCCTGCTTTAATACGCTGTGCCCCGCCCCGTGGTGGCGGTGGTGGTGGTGGAGATGGTTGTCGTGGTAGTGGTGGTGCTGGTGGTTATTGAGATGATGACGACGATGGTCATCATGATAATGATGATGAAGTTGATAGTGATGATAATGGTGATGAGTGATGATGATGTTGTTGGTGATGATAATAATAATGATAATGATGGCGATTGTCATCTAACTTAGTTAACCGTCTGTACAAAGATAATATAGGCTAGTCAATGGCCTGGGACTTGTGGCCCAGTCGTTCGAGCATCTGTCTGCCACACAGCTAAACCGGTTTAAACCCTGTGGCAATTCCTAATGAACGTCACTGGAGTCCAGGGGTGGCCACCCACTTTTCCACTCCATAATGGAGAGACAATCGCCACTGGATTTCCGAAAATGTGGTCTTGCAGTGACTGTTTTATTTTGCATTATTCCTAACAAGAGGATATGTAGATTTCACAAGGACAACAGAATCAAGCTAAAAAAACCCCAAAAACAACCAACCCCCCCCCCCCAACCCCCAAAAAACAAACAACCCCCACCCCTATTGGGTTAATTAGAAATTTATGTTGAAGTGAAGTAAACCGTCTCTTTCCGTTTATCGTCCGTTTATGAGTGGTCGGTGGACATCTTACGTTTATCAGCAATCCATACTCGGGTCCAAATCCACCCAGACAATTACCCGACTCTCGACACAGAGTTTTCGGACTTTGTTTGACCTTGACCCAACCCAGCCCCCTAACTCTCATAACACAGGTGGGATTCACTATTCACAATTTACTTTCCACTTTGCATGGGATACAGCAGGTGAAGGCTTGGTATCAAACTGGATGGATGACTATGGTGACTTGTTGGGAAACAAACAAGAAATATGAAGTTTATGATTTACAACCTCAACAAGAGACAAAGCAGAAAAACAAAAAGACAAAAACAAGACAAAAATTCCAAACAAAAAGCCACCCCAACCAACCCCCCCCCCAACAAAAAACCCCCAACAAAACAAACCCCAATCCTCAACAAAACCAAACAAGTCATTACAGTCCCCCCCCGCCCCCCCCTAAAAACAAAAACAGCAACGAAGCAAACAAACACAATTTAAGAAAGAACGCATACACACATTTTTTTTCATATCATACCGAACAGAACACTCGCATCTGAGACCTAGACTTCATGTTTTCGTTAGTTTTGTATATTTCATGGTTTCTATATGCGTTAGCTGACGGAGGGGAGAACCGAAACGTCATTGTTATTGTTAGTTGTCTTACACTTGAAGTTATATCATGATCTTATTTATTACATTTTTAAATTAATACTGCTCCGTTGTACTTTTCAGTGGTAATATGAAACACACAAGTAATGACAAATACCACAAAATAAGATAGAATGAAATAGAATAAATAAATAATAATAATGGTACATTTGCAAGTTGTTTGAACAGTTATATATTTTCATATATATAAATATATAACTGTTCAAACAACTTGTAAATGTTTTTCACGAAAGTATAAAAATAAAGTGTACCGGCCTTCAACTTCTATATTTAGACCACGGCTGTTTATTCACTTTTCGTTTGATTCGTTTTTTTGTTTTTTTTTGTGTACATCATTTACATTTACATTTTATTTTTTTACCCAACCCATTCAACCTCGCTTGTCTCGGAGGTACAATCGGTGTACGTGAATAAACATGATGGAGGTGTATTTACACGATCTCGTACTTACGGGAGACTGGGACCAGTCCTAGCCCTTTTTAAAACACAGATTTGTAAAACCAGGCGTCATTAATGTCGACTCTCCCCTTTTTAAAATCTCAAATGAAAATTGTTATGTTTATTCATCATCATGTCTGCTTTTGAAGTTTCCGTTATCTGTCTAAATTCATAAGCCCGTCTGTTATACTAAACTTGTTTGTGGATGAGTCGATTTCACGTGGACCTCAACCATCGTTATCATCATCATCATCATCAACATCATCATCATCATCAACGTCATCATTATCATCATCATCATCATCATCATTATCATCATCATCATCATCATCATCATCGTCATCGTCATCGTCATCGCTCTCTCTCTCTCTCTCTCTCTCTCTCTCTCTCTCTCTCTCTCTGTCTCTCTCTCTCTCTCTCTCTCTCTCTCT
>JARFNW010117736.1:0-12600 GCA_031763155.1 Dirona albolineata
CCCCGCCCCCCAAAGTGGGCAAGAGACCAAGCCTGTACTATGCACACAAACGCCAACCAGCTCATGTTGCTGGGATGTGCTATTTTTGGGGTCAGTGTGATCAGAGAGCACATTATAATATAACATTGGAGCAAGACGAAAAGAGGAACAGGCGCCAACCTATCGATGCAGGAAGAAAAACAACATATTGTATTATAGATGAATGACTGATTCCTGTGGCCGACAAAACAATGATGGCGTTGCAGGCACAGGTTCATTCCTGCAGTATACCCAGGAATCTTCCGGTTTTAAAACATTGGTAAATTGTTATCAAAGTCATTTAACAGGAGATGCAGCACAGTAAAAAAGATAACCCTCACAGGAATACATGTGTGCATTTGAAAAGGAAAGCCACATAATTATAAACATACTATGAAAAAACAATAACCACAAAGAAACATAGGGTCCCTTAATTCCCCCTTCCTTGTTAAAAATTAGGGTAAAAATTATGGTGAGAGCAATCTGTACTTTGCAGACCCCAAAAAATTGGAATCATCTTCTCGGACATCCTAAAACATATAAAAGCTCTTCAGGTTCTTTAAAACTCATTTAAAAACCCACCTTTTTAAAATAAAATATTTAGAATGATTATGTTTTAGTTTTAGCTTCCAAACGGAAACACCATGTAAAATATAATAAAAGTGCATTATATCAATTATATACGGATAATACTATGATTGCTGTCATTCTATTTTTAGACATTGTATTTATCACATTACCTCATCATTTATATTTCTAATCACTTCATCATTTATTTCTAATCATTGCATCCTATCGTCATTTTTCTAAAGATCCAATAATAAATATATATATATATATATATATATATATATAATATACGTGTATATGTTTCTAGTTAATTTCTAACAACAGACTCTTTGACATTTGATTTAAGACTGCATTGTAGAACTTGCCTTGAAAACCGCAAAGGTTCAAGATTCAAACCAGTGATCTCCATATATATATTCTTAATATTCAACACATATATCTCTACTACCTAGGGATGCCTCTTCAAATTTATTTTTACTAATTTTATATCTCCTTTTATACTTCTTTTATCTAATTCGTAAAAATAAAAAGCCCAGCACATCAAACATATAATAATAAGTTTAAAAGCAAAATGTTGTAATTCTGGTGACACTGAAGAAGTAACAATATAAGAGTAAGAGACATGAAAGTTTAACACAAGAAAGCAATATTATATTGAACAACTTTTCTCAAGTAAATTCAAAAGCTTTAGACTTTAGAATGAAGTATAAGGTAATCATTGCAACCTGTTCTCTCTCTCAGACTCTGAATAATCATTTAAATAAAATAAAAATCGTTTCCTCACTCTACCAATTTACTCGACACCCTAGCGCTAACAACATCAACCCTCTTCAAAAGTGAAAGTTATGACTAATCTTTTTTTTAGGCAAAGATCAGAGATCATAAAAATATCTTTAGTTTTAGACGTTAGACTTTTACTTTTATAATTTATAGAGTAGTCTCTATACTATTATACGGACGTTTAGTAAGTATTTTTATGTAATATTAATACTAATTACTAATAGCAATAGGCATCTATCTAAAAGATATAAATGAAAAATAAGCCAACCCTTAAACTTAAACATCCATCTAAATCTATCGTAGGTAGGACTAATATAATAATTATTATATTATTATAATAGAAATTCTACGCAATCCAGATTCATAACAACAGTACAGAAGTAGTCTAGAGGTAAGAGAATACAAGTGTGGAGGAGAGGGGGGGTAGATGAGTAAGAACATTCATCATATCTGCAGAACATGAGTTAGTTGAGTAAGAACATTGAATAACAACATGGATAAAATAGTAATAATAGAGGAGTAATTGAATTGATCAAGATGCACATGGACATGGGATGGACATGGGCCTCTGCTGTGGTGAGCCTGAGTCTGTACTTTTTTGTTAGTTTTTATAGTCAGTCTCAGTCTCAGCATCAGATTCATTGTCACTCATCAGCTACTAACACACTAAAAAATGATGGCTATGGGTGCACACTCATTATCTTACATAACAACAATCAAATCGATGGAGTTATGCATGCAGGAAAACCACCGAAATATATTTGCCATGCGTCCTTTACTCACCTTCACCCAAATCAATCCGGAATTTTGTGCCTCGAAAAACAACAGTGACAGCAAGGTGTTTCTGAAAGGGAATTCGGTCGACTAACTTGACCAATTCGTTGTAAATTGTAAGAACAAAGTCCCAGGACAAAGGAAGAACTGAGGCTGAATTGCGATAATTCTTAGAAACCTTGGATTTAACACATTCAGTTGGCACACAAGCCTGGAATGGTTGATGCAGATAATCTAATCCTTTGCCGGTATCAACTCCACCATTCTTCTCCATCTTTGGCCTTGTCTCTAAAAAATCCGAAGATGAAGTGAGAATTTTGGAGGACAGAATGTTGATAACATAGGCTATAACAAGTAAACCACAACATGAAAAGTCTGTTATTTTGTCCCTATCAACTTAACACATCAAAACAAATCTAAGAAGCTAGACTATCGAACCAAGCCTACTGCTAACTCCATCGCGTTGTTTTCATAACTCAACCGTCCTGACGCTCTCGCTCAGCACTCAGCACAGCAACTCAGCAGTTCAGTCAAGCAATCGATGTCGGTGCCTAACGTGAACGAGAAGGTACAGTATAGCGTGATTCCTTTTACTTTTTTGGGTGAAGGGGTGTGGGAGTGACCTAAATAACGTGATTTGATATAAAAGAAAAATACCCAGAACAGCATCAAATAATCTGAATGAATAGATAAGAGGGTGGTATATAGGTATTTATAGACGTCTATATAGGATTGTAATAATATATTAATCTTTTCACATTTCCATCGTCTCCTTTTATGTTTGAAAGGTGTTGTTGCTGCCTAAAAAGTTTGTGTTTAGCATTATTAATATTATCAAGAGTTTGTTGAAATCCACATAATATATATTTATTTTTTTAAGGGTCTGTTGATTGTTTGTTTTTTGTTTGTTATTTTTCGGGGCGGGGGTGTTGGGGGGAGGGGATTGATCAACCAAATAATAGAGAGACCACCACCAAAAGAAATAAAATACAGTGCATAGGCATAATATTATGATAAGCTATTATAAAAGGAGAAAAATAGCATGATCAGAACAATCATGATAAATGGTCAATAAATGGTCAACATTTTGAATTTTTTATTTTTTTTAGGAGGAATGAGGGCTGCGAGAAGCTAAAAATCCAAATGGAAGGTATGAAAAACAAGGGAAAATGGTATTTTTTTTAGGAACATTGTAAAATAAGAAAGTGAATAATCAAAGGTAGTATTTTGAAAGTTTCTCATTAATTGTTATCTGTTCCCTTTGGAATCGAGATTAAACTGTGTAGGGACAAGCTCTGTGTCTGACCCAGAACAGTGTACAGGGCAACAATGTGCAGACCCAGATTGGACTAGTGCAAGTCGGTGGCCAGCCAGTACATATGGCCCAATTCAGAGCTGGAAAATTTATGGATCAAGATTTTTAAGGCAAGTGGGGGATCAGCCCACAGTTCCAATAAACCTTGTTTGGTACAATAAGCAAAACACTGTTCATTATTACTCATGTCTGGACCAGACAACATGATACTGTAGCCTCAGGTTTCACCCAAAAGTTAAAGAAAAAAAAAATCTGCTAACACACAGGTAGCATGATAAGTGGTTGCAATGTACGAAACTTCTTTTTCATTTTGGTAAGATAAAACTAAGATTCGAGGCTTCATGAGACTCTTGGAATCTATAAATCTTTACTACAAAATAGGTTTACATACATCATTTTAAACACAGACTAGAAAATAAATTAAAGAAAGTCTATCAACCTTTAATATAGGCAATATAATAATAATATGCACATTTATAAAGCGCCATATGTCCCCTCCTTAAAGGAGGGCTTTGGGCACATAACAATGACTTTTACAATCCAACGATGAAGGCACAAACACTCAAACTAGACAAAGAAATATATCTCCATGAAACACCTGTCTATACAGATACGTTTTGAGCCGCTTTTTGAAGATTGCTTCATTTCAGATGGTAACTGAAAAATTTCTGTAGGAATGCTATACAAGGACAAAAGCTAGCCATTAGGCACAAAAATTGTTTTAAAACAATTCAATACTCTATTACAGACATGAATGTCAATGGTCAAGATTAATTATTGTTTCTATTCATATATTATCATTACAGTGAAATGCTAAATGGTAACTTTTTAGGCCATTGACCAAGTGTTCCAGATAGAAGTTGTACTTTGACTTTGAGATGTGTAAAGAGTATTTTACCATAAAAGTTGAACAGATTTCACTACGGTAATGAGGCTACTGTAGTAATGCTCTAAGTTATCTTTTTAGTGAAACCCAACAATACGTGATGTCTTTGCCACAAATGAAAAATATATTTAAATAAAAGGTACTTTAGGAATGGGAGTTGGAAGGAGGTAAAACATTTTTTCATTTATATATTTTTTTCCTGCACACCACTACACTTTTATTACGATTATAAACATTAAATTAACTGCAGAAATGCTGACCAACCACTCCACTTTCATCCATCCACCACTACCACTTATGCCATTTTGCATGAAATTGTATGGAGATGTTAAAGAAATATCTCAGGAAGACAGAAAATCATTAAAGTTTAGCACTTGCGTCATGTCCAATTCCTATCTAGTATACAGCGTAAAATGGTGCTGAGGTCAAAAATTCCTGTGAAATGAAGATATATTATATGTGATACACTGTAATCAGGGAAGGAAAATATCCTCTCACAGTCGCATTGTTAATCAATGACAAAAGTTTGAAATCCCTGATATTGATATGGACCTTTCGAGACAGGTTACTTGTCGCAAGCCTGATTTCCCCCCATACTACAGACATGTTGAGGGATTCTCCAATGCAAAAAAAGGGTAAAAAATGGAGTAATCTTCCAACCATGCACATCGCTTTGATTCTGACAGCTGCAGATCATCGACTTGAGTTTTGTTTTCTGTGCCTGTTGGCTGATGAAGGGGAGACCAGAAATGTTCTTTGTATTGTTATTTGTTTTGCACTTGGAGTTACACCATTTTCACCCTTTTTTTTTGTGCATATATACCTCATTTTTTTTTTTTTTAGCTTCTTGCAGTCCTCATTCCTTCATTAAGGGTTCTCTAATGAGCTTAGGGATTGGATCAAATGGGAATTGACTTTACACTTGATATATAATTGAATAATTATAGACCTATCATAATCATTTTATACAATTTAATTGATGTCAAATAACTAACATGAAATTAACAGTCAGGTTGATTGAATGTTATTTTCTATTTCTAAACATTTATGACCACCTATCATCATAATCCATGACTCCATTTATGGAGTTGTTTCTTGATCAAAGGATAATATGTTCACTAGCAATGACTCTTTTGTCTTTCATATATATGATATTTGGATTTTACTAAGATATTGAGAGGTAGCCAGTATTATTAGTGGCTAGGGCTAGTGTCAACTAGGTTTGGATTTGGGTTGGGGTTTGCTTTTTACATAAAGGTTTCCTAATAAACAAAATGAGTGATTAGTGAGTAAGTGACCAGAAATGAAATTGCCTTACTTAAAATTAAAAAGTTCTTAGAAGTTGAGGACAGTATTTTTATTTTTATTTTTGAATGCCATCTGCCTTGGACACAGAGCTGGTCCCTACGCCTACACTGTTTGATTACAGTACCCTATAGGCATAGGGAACAGATAACAAGCAACTCGATATTGGTAAGATTTAGCTAAGTTTGAATATATTGAATAAAATAAAGTTATAGTTATAATAAATAGGCTAAAGAAAGGCAGGCCATTGTTATTTGTTAACTGTTAATGTTAATATTAATAATAGTAGTAAGTAAGTACATGAACATGTGAATCATTTGTGTTTTTATTAGTTTTCTAGACAGGAACTTGTGGCCAGTGTATAGAAAATAAAATTTTCACAAGTTTTAAAGGGCAAGAAGTGTACACGTCCTAATCTCCTATCGAAATTAAACAGCTGTGACTGTGAGAGGAGTGTAGTGTAAGTGTAAGTGTAAGCTGAAAAAGGAGAGAAAAAAAAATAACTAAAAAAGACTCACCAGCAAGGCACTTGCGGCATTTTCGTGTTATTCTCTTTCTTGACATTTTGCTTACATTGTTTACTAAAACTGAGGTTTCATTTATTAAAAACAAGTAAAAAATAAAACCCAAAAGACATGACCCATTCCAGGGCCAAGAACGGTGTAAAAAGATGAACACAACAAGAGACACACCACTCCGCTATTTTTAGTGGGTTGGTCTGTTTCTAATAATAACAATAACAATAACTATGCGCAATTATATATTTGCCAGGTAGTTTTAGTGTACCATACCAGCTTCAGGCAGCCCTCTTCATTTTTACACTTCTCTGGCACTTCACTTGATAGGAAGGAAAAATAATTTTATAGAGCACCATAATTTAGTCAATAATCGTGTCTATCAAGTGATTTGTGTGACGACAAAAGGGGAAGAACATACACATAAATCACAACACCATTTCGAAATTAATAATGTAATAATTCATTTTGACCTCTTTTCAAATAAATTCCATTTAAAAATCCCAGGGGAAAATTTACAAATGCAATAAAACAGTTATTTGGTGAAAATGGAAAAGAGCTTGTTTTGACAAAAATGATAATGCCTTTCTTTACTTTATTGTTTTTTTAGGCCTCTCCCATCTAATCGGATGTGGGATGAAACAGCTGATGTGGGTTTGTTTTTATTCTCCCCTCCAATATTGATATTACCAGTCAATCGCTTGTCCTATTTTACTCGTAACTAAGAAAAACAGAATAAGGAGATATAAACGTCTATTTCTTCTTTTTTTTTACCAGAACATTGTGATTTTTATTTGTATGGAAGGATTTGATTTACGCGAAAATGGCATTACAATCCAATGGAAAGATAAAATGCCAAACTGCCAGCCCGAAAAACACATCATCAAAGGTTGGTGACTTGCTTCCGCTTCGTAATCGTAACCTGCAGTTTGTTTTCGCCCTGGGCTCAGAGCAGGGTGATGAAGTATAAAGGCAGAAATGCTAGATAGTCCTCTGCAATTGACTTTCCGAAAAGACCTGTATGAAAACGAAAACTATAGACAGAAACATCCTGCCAGCAAGCGCAATAAAACATTAACATCAAGTAAATAAGAATCACACAAAAATGTAGCTTTGTGCGATACAAGTGGGCATGCCTTATTTACAATCACTGATGTACGGGGATAGAACGGTCCCATGGTGTAATGGTTAGCACTCTGGACTTTGAATCCAGCGATCCGAGTTCAAATCTCGGTGGGACCTCTTTTCTTTTTTTTTTCCTCTCGTTTTCACGAGACTATATTTTCATTCACTATTTCCTTGTTCTGACATGAAGTCCTTGAAGCTCATTGGCCATTAGATATAGGGATATCAGTATAACTTCTTTGCTTCTGACATAAATATGTCACGTCACAGTATCTACCCTGCTTTTAGTTTTCTCGTCATTTGGCTTGTTCAAATTAATTTCTTATCACGATACATCCGAACATATAAGAGATCTATATATTACATTGAAAATGGTAGGAACGACAGAAGAAAGACAACCTAATATATAATAACTAATAACAGTAACATAGCATACTGTAAAGCGCCCAGACTTGCTTAGAGCATGGTGATGATCGTGGATACGTGCTATATATAAATTCCATTATTATTGTTATGTATTATCATTATCATCGTACTAAATGCTATTCTAATTCTATCCACACCCATGAATGTTAGAATTTTAGATTACCCTATCATGTTATTTGAATCAAAGTAGCTATATCAATACCATGTGTTGTTGTTGTTGTTATTGTTATTATTAAATGTTATAAATCATGTTGGTGATCCGTCACTGAACGACATCATTGGAGAAGGCAGCAGCAGTGATAGTCCAAGGGTATAAGGGTCGGCATAGCACAGCAGTTAAAGTTTTGAGTCCCTGAATTTGATATTAATCTTAGTATTAGTAATACTATGTTCGTTGCTTTCCCAGTAAAAAGATATTAACGTTTTACGTGTGAGGTGTCACGCGCTCCTGGACTACTTATTTTTATTCACGTAGGCCAACATCTGTACAAATAATTTCCGCACAATGGTTTTACGCACAGGGTTGAAATAAAGTATTAGTATTATCTCAATCTCACCTTAGACTATCTTATCTTATTTCTACTTTATTGTATGACATTCACGTACGCATCCAAATGTAGGCTATCAACGTGTGAAGGGGCACGCACGCATCCAAACCAGTTATGAACCCAAGGTATGCACATAAAGGCAGTGCACAGGGCGCTTCAAAGCCAATCAACACCGACTTTGGGTTTTCTGGACAATTATGGTAATTATCCTGTACAAGCTTTGTGAGACATACGAAGATAACAGAACGCCCTAATGTCAATGTCACAGCTCCACCCATCCGCTGGAAGGCGCAAACAAACTTTCAAGAATGAGCTGATGATTCTTTACAACACCTCGAGGCCGATTCTTTATTGATGATGTTGTTGTGCCAGTGTCAGTGTCACTGCAGTTCGTTCATCGATAATTGCTCATCAAGCCCCAACAGAGTGAGGTCATTGCGACCTAACACGTTCATGTTGTTGTGTGTATCTACCTATATTATATTGCCACTTGTTGTTATTATTGTCGATGACGACGGCGACGACGATGACAACGACGTCGATGATGATGCTGATGGTGGTGGTGGTGACGATGATAATGATGATGATGATGATGATGATGATGATGATGATGATAAGAAATAAGATACGATAACATAATATACACTACTTAGTCAATCCCAAGAGGGAAATTAAAAGTGTTGACAAAAAGCTCTGTTTTAACATAATATGATAATAATAATATAGGATCAACATCAAACATTACTGGAAAAAGTTTATTCATGCATACATTAATTCCTATGCATAACATGCAAGTAATACATAATATAGATACTTATACTATTCACAACCATAGACAAAAATTGTTTTCTATGCATGTCTGTGCATAATATTATCATCAAAGGCGACAGAGAAGCTTCTAATTAAAATCCATCTGCGATGGGACTTACAATGTTGTTCTGCCTCATTTGCAAAGCATGGACATGAAATCGCTGTTTGTCGTGCAGTGGGTGAGAGTGAGAGGTTAGACTTAGAAATTGTGTGTATAATTATAATGTACGGTACGGCAGTCCTTATTATACGCAAGAGGCGAGGGTTTGAATCTGGCTTTCAGGATCGCGTTGTTGTTATCCATAGGCAATACTAATATAATGCTTTATTTCGATGGCTCCACTCGACCCAGCTGTAGAAATGGCTACCATCTCACATCCGATGAAGTCATATTACTATTATGCGACAGACAAACATCATATCCAGAGGGTGACTGCTTGCCATTTATTGGGGAGCCGGCGGTGCCGTGTCTAAGTCACTCGCCTTTGGTTCGAGAGGTCGCGGGTTCAAACACCGGTGGAAGCCTCGATCCCATCTTGGGGTGCTGCTCTGCGGCTGTCGCCTGGGTTATTCTCGGAATAGACCCTAAAGACAAATTTACCCATGGGATGAATAAAGGAATTTTTTTTTTTTTTTTATATTTATTGTCATCTTCACGCAACATACACCGTGATAAGCACCGACTGCAGAGGTTGAAAAGCTCTATAGGATTTACCTCTACTGTGAAAGTGTTCAGACTCATTCTTATATATTGAGAGAATCGTTATTTCCAGCACCATTTTCATTTTCTGTTTTAATGGGGTACCGTTACATGTTTACTTTCGAACGAAAAGCATTGCGACTGCGATATCAAACAAAATTTTATTACTCCACTTTTGTATCTTGAATGGTGAAGCTAGAATAGTGAGGTTTCACAGCTTTCTTTCTATTCCCCCTAACGCCAAAAAGTCACGTTCCCACTTCCACTTCCACCCCTGAAGGCAAGAAACCGTTTGAAACAAGTCAAACAAACAGTTTATCGCGTGACGGGTAAATACTATTATATCTGGTACTTCTAGGAACCACATACACTGCATGAGAACTAACTATCTGAAGAGGCTATGAATAACAGAGTCATTACCATCGTTATCATCATTGTCATCATCACCATCACCACCACCACCACCACCATCATCATCATCATCATCATCATCATCATCATTATCATCATCATCATAACAATAATGATATTGTTTTGTACATTTATAAAGCGCTTGTTCCCAATCATCACCCTGCTCTACGCGCTTTACAGAAGAACATTTGCCCCGAGAAAGCAACAGAACTCTCAACATTTAATACGCCACACGCTGCCTGTGCCTGTTAGGTGCGAATACAGTTTTTCGGGACAACGACAAACGTTGCTAGCAACCGAGGGGACCTCCGAATTTACCGTCCGTCTCCGATAGGACGAGGTAAGCAGGGCAAAATGTTTTACCTAAGGACACAAGCGCCGGTGAATCAATAATTACATTTCATTACCTATGTATTTATATTTTTTGGCGTTGACGGGTTTATATCCTAGGCGGTCACCTATAACAAACTACAATAACAGTACAATGTTGTCTGTTAAAAACAGGCGCTGGAGAACACGTTCAGAGTAGAATTTGGAATGAAACAGCTTCATACTTCATGTTACCCGGTATATTATCACTTCTCGAAGGAATAAAGGGGAACTATCCATGTTAAATAACGTAAACTATTTTTAGCAAGCAAATTAAAGAAACATTAATTTGGCTGTCAAGTTTAGTTTGTCATTTGTAAAAATCAAAATAGCTTTGAATTTGTTAATGTTTCCTCTTTTAATGATAGAATGAATGGGGAAAACAAATTTTAATGATCTTCTTACGTCCCATTTTACATCAATAAACTACAGTGATTTTCGCAATGGGATGATATCTGTAAACTATTGTGGCTTTACTGCTGGGTTTCAATTCATCGTTGTCTCTTTTAATGTATCTGTGTATTCTCGAGTCGTCATCAAATTTGATCAATTATTTCAAAAGGACAAGTTTTAGTCACCCCCCCCCCCCTTCCCTGCAATTTGACCTTGTTATACTTATACCAAAATATTGATGAAATTGTGCGTTAAACTTTGTCGTAAATTTATATTTTTCAGTGGCATTTCCTTTCCTTTATTTTTTTCCAAAAAGTAGAACGACCTTTGAGTTTTTCAAACTGATAGATTTCTAAAAGCCAGGTGGTTTTCAATAATTCTGAACTTATTGGTTAGTCTATCAAGAGAAGGATGCACAAAACTGACGATATAATGGGGCCACAGCGGGATCCCCATGTTGGTAGGCCTACTGGCGAAAACAAATGGAAAAATAAGTTCTGTTGTCAATTCTAAAATAGGGTACATAATTTAGATAGAAAACAATTATTTTCATAATTTCCTTATTTAGATTTTTCTTTCATTATTTTTCATCCCTCGTTCATCCTCCCGATCCTCTAGACCGAACTAAAAATATTTTTATTATCAGCAGATCCCCACTAGATGTCGCCTGCACACTTCTACCCTAGTTTCGATGACGTATTGCGCATATCAGAAAGGATACAAGGAGGACCTGACGATGGTGTCGAGTTGTGGTTGATCGATGCATTTATTGAATATTAAAATTTGAAAGCAAGATGTGTGATAATTGTTGTTAAAAGTAAGTGGTCAAAATACGATATTTCACTCACCATTTTAGCAACACACTCTTTGATTAGTCTTGTTGGGAGCTAAGAATAACAAACGGGCATTATAATAGGAGAGGATCCTAAGTCCAAATAAGGTTAGAAATGGGCTTGCAACACACACACAGACTGCCGAATAGATATTTTAATTTATTTTATTCATAGTGTTTTGATTTTGATTCATTTAAATATTATCTTTAGTCGTTTTGGTATCATTATATTTTCATTGAATACTTATTTTCAGTTATGTGCCAGAAGGGATATCTGAACCATGCCATAGACTTCTCATTTTCTGGACATGGCATGATGGGATGTTTTTGTTTACATTCAGCTGCAGAGCAGTAGAGTAGGCCTGTCAGTTTTACGAGATAGATCTACATATGATTTAAAGAGTTGTGATTTGGACTTCTTTTTATTTCCCCTCTGTATTAGGGAATCTTTATATCTATGCAATGTAAACGAATAATGATGTGGTAAAATATGTTATTGTACTGAATCACTCAGATTTATTTAGATAGATAGACCAGTGATTCTCAAAGCCAAACCAAAGTGGGTGGCACCCTTCTCAACAAATGCCTCAAAGTTGCATTTTTACCCTTTCTTAGTTAAATCTCATGACTGATACCCATGGCTCATGCCTTTTTTGGAGTTGGAGATTTTTCTGTCTTTTGTTGTGTTGGGGTTTGTTGTTTTGTTGGGGGGGGGGGGGTGGTTCGGGGGGGAGGGATGATAATGGTAATGATTGTTTTGTTTTTAGATTTTTATTTTTTTCTCTGTGTGTGTGTGTGGGGGGGGGGGGGGGGGGGGGGGTGT